>JASAND010002440.1:0-37502 GCA_030248195.1 Trissonchulus latispiculum
TACTTTACTCAGCTTGAGATTTCAAGAAGGTAGTACAAATGCTCCTTTATTATCATTACAGTATAACGAAAAGCAGTGCTGTGTAAGATTGACTGATTCATGGATGCGCTTTCTGCCCTTGTATCACTCCGAGTCCGAGGGTGCTGCACTGCATGCCCTGAGTGCCACAGGAGCTCAGGAGGACGGCTCGGACGCCCACGGTGTCACGCTGTGATTTTACCACTTGAAACTTTCCCCCCGGAAAAACTACACCGGTGTGGACTTTCCCACCGGAAAAATTACACCGGTGTGGACTTTCCCACCGGAAAAATTACACCGGTGTAAATTTTCCGGGGGGAAATATTGCACCAATGCAAGAAATAATGCAGATTTCAGTTTATGAGTTAAGTTTTGCTCATAATTATAGGAACTAATTATGATTTGAAAATGGAATATGATTAGAGCCTGATCCCCCACAACTAAAAATTCATTGTAATAGTTCTACTCTGACGTAAATACAAAATTAAATCGAAATATATAATGAATAAAATTTCTTGAAAAATAAATTTTGGAGGATTGATTATAATCAGTGTTGTAATAAATTAGTTATTTTGCATTTGATAAACCTTAATAAGGAAAAATTCTTAAATGCTAAATCTTCTTAGGCTTCTAATATTCCTATGTTTTCATTTTTTAAGTAAAATAAACAAATTAAAATATTGCAGATTTTATCTCCGACTCAAATCTGTAGGTACAAGGGCAAAGGTATAAAAATCAATTTGATTAACATTTATTTTTAAGTTTATTTTAGAAATTTCATTGAATTAAATTGAAATAAAAATTTTCAGTTTGAAAATAGAAATCTCACTTAGGAATGAAATTAATCTAAATTATCCACGTTCACCAGAATTTTTTAAACTTTCCATGCAAAGTTTCACTAAGGAAAGATTTTATGTACGTACCATTAGCCTGTGGTTGAATTCTGATACTAAAATTGCCAAAATTTCAATTGTGTTTTTATTTTTATTTCTATTTTGAAATAAAGCATAAGATATCAGAAAAACCTAATAAGAATACAAGTTAACACTGATTTCATTGAAATTAAATTCTTTATTAGCTTTTGTCGAATGCATTGATTGCTGCATATGATTATACATATATCTATGAAATAAACAAAAATAAATTTTAATTTGACCTTGTGCCTTTTCTTGCTTAACGGTTTGGGCTCGGAGATAAAAGTTTCCAAGCTTTAATTTATGCATATATTTTTACTTTAGACATAAAATCATAAAATATTAGAAGCCTAAGAAAGATTAGAGCTGGCATTGATTAGAAAATGTTTCTTTATTAAGGTTTATCAAATGCGAAATAAGCAGTTGAATAAAAGAATAATCAAAATATCTGGTTTTAAAGGATTTTTATTAATTCTATATTTCAAGTTAATTTTGTATCTGAGTCGAACTATCATAATGAGTAATTATTTTAACGTTTCATGCTAATTATATTCCAACATAGCATAACTAGTTTCTATAATTAGGAGCAAAACTTAATTCATAAACTGAAATCTGCATTGTTTCTGGCATTAGTGCAAAATTTCCGGTGGGTAGAAAAAAACAACGTCATGAAAAAGCTGAGAGATTTTTAGAAACCGAGCGTAATGATTAGAGAAGGTTTAGGATTCTAATTCCTGGAGCAATTACTTACATGGACTTGAGTGGTACTACATCCGCAGCCCATACTTGAGGTGTTCCTGCGGAGAGGATTGCGGCGTTGGAGGCAGGAGTAAGGATGGATGAGGCATTTGGAAGATCAACGAATCAGTCTAGGATCAGATAAGTTATTTGTGTTGTCTATAATAACAATTACGTAAATGCGCAGACAGTTGAAGAAGCTAATCAAAGAGTCACACAGTTAGAGACGGAAAAGAGGTGAACCCTTGTCGCATTGTATGTAACCTATTTCCTGAGCATTACATCCTGTGTGCTATAAAGCAAAGTTAGCTCATTAGGATTGAAATTAGGATTAAAGGAAATGAGAGTTGTTCTGAAAAATGTTGTGAAAGGCGCCATTATTGTCTATCAGTCAGAGATTCTAGCACAAACTTATCCTATCCCTTCGAAGAGGTATTTATATCTGAATGCCTACAAGTCAAGGTTTAGCATAATAAGGTTGCTAGGTCATAAAATTTGGAAATGCGCTTACTGACAATGGAGGCTTAAGCGAAGTTCTGATCGCTGCCAACTGCCGAATATGAACGCTAGAAAGCTCAAATTTACAGGGATAGGTGACCTCCTATGTCACGCCTGTATTATTAAAGTTTGGACTGGCTGACTTTACTCTGTCGGCCTGCACACAATTTTAATTGGTGAAGTCACACGGCGACGTCAGTGACAGAGTCAAAAATCACTAATTTGATTAAAAAAATCACACACACACACACACACACACACACACACACACACACACACACACACACACACACACACACACACACACACACACACACACACATACATACATATATATATATATATATATATATATAACGCTCTCACTCCCCGTAATTGCTGTTGCATGGAAGTGATCAATGCTGAAAGTACTACCCAAAAATGTGTGTACAAACTTTGTCCGTTTATAGCAGATTAGCCTTTGGAGTAAACCCCAACAATATATACATTTTTAGAATCCTCGGGAACTCTAAATTCCGAAAATCTGGAAAAGTCCGGAATTCCAGGTTTCATTCACGGAAAATCTAGAATTTTTAGTTTTTCAATCAATTTTTATCGCAATCAAAATTTTGTTTTCACGATCGAATAGAGCTGGTCCCGCTGCATATTTTGCCCCTTCAAGTTTTTCACGAAAATGCCCCCAATTTCCGGCATTCAGGGTTTTCAAAATTTCCGGATTTTAAAAAATTTCTCCAATCACCACAAGATGGATTTCATTCGAAAGCTGTTACCGAGCTGAACAATTTTTGTAATAGAATAAACTCTTGAAAATGCACACAATCCTCGGAATTCGAGAAAACCTGGTAAAGATAAAGTCTCACACTATCAGTACTACTGGTGGAGAATGAAAGTGCGAATCATAATTCATTTTTGTTAGATTAGAGAGGGCAAAATTTTTTGAAAATACTTCGAAAATGGACTATACAAATATGTGACGACATATAAAATATTAAACATTCTAAGTTAGTAGTGCATGCGACCTCTGCCAGACCAGAGTTCACGATACAGGCGGCTCATCAGTGGAGCTGTATGAAACCAGGTTTTTTGATTGAATTTTAGAAAAATTGCTTAAAATTATTCGGAAAATCGGTTTCGCCGCTGGTCGCCTCAGGAAGTGGTATTAATACAAATAACACGGAAAGACAACCCCATACACGGGTTGAAATGAATAAACATAGAACATATTACAGCAATAAATAAAAATCGAACGAATCCTATATATAGGACTCATATTGAACGGGACTCATATAGAGTCCACAATGAAATCCGTAAAGGATTCATAATATTCAAGAAAAAACAGGTAATAGTGGTAGTAAGGTTTCCATTGTGCATGTACAATATTTGTATAAGATGATAATCCGACCTAACTATTGCTTTTTATCCATATATTGCGGTTTGTTTCTCTTATGTTTTGAATTATTTCTTTATTGTTGTTGGCAGTTTTGAAGTAATTATTTTTAATTGATCTATTGGAGTATCCTCGTTCTTTAAATTCCTTAACGCATTTTCTCATTCCTATAATTAGATCAACATTATTATTACATATATCGAATACCCTTTGTATCTGACTACTTACAGTATTGTTTATGATTTGGTTGCTTATGTTAGAACTTATAGCTGGGTACCTTATTACTTTAAAGTTATAACTGTCTCTCTTATCGTAAATTGCTATTTTTGCTTAGAAATTGTCTGTAATTCTAATATTCAAGTCTAGTACATCAGCTTGTTTATTGTTGGTATTTACTTGGTTCAGTTGAAGCTCACTAGGATATATGGCAGGATAAATATTCGCAAAAACGTTTCTGTCATTAGGTAAAGTCATGTCATCAATATATCTATGACAATTTTCTAGTATTTCCATTAGTTCTTTATTATTTCTGTTTTTCATTACATACTCGTGTTCATATTTATGTAATACTAGATTGGCTATAGTTGGACCCGCATTTGTACCCATTGGTATACCTTTTACTTGTTGATAAATTTTATTTCCTGCAGTGAAATACCTTGAGTGTATTAGCAACTTTATCATGTCTGTAAGTTGTATTCTATTAATTGTACAACTTCCTTTGGATGTAGCACTACCCCATCTAGTAGAATAATCACATACAGTAATATGTGATCTCATTGATTCGCAAAGTATTTTATCAACTGAGTCTAGAATAGTGTCAAAGTTTAATGATGTGTAGAGTGTAGTAAAATCAAAAGTGTTGATTTCTCTCATTTGTCTTTTGTCACTTAGTTCTTTAATATTATCTATTATTGGTTTGTTAGAATTAATAACCCAGTAAGTCTTAACCCTATTATTTGCTGTAGTAATTTACTGTATCGGGCACGTGATTTTGAAATTAAAGTTAAGGCCTTATGTACTTTAATTGATAAATCTTTTAGAATTGAGCTTTTACTTACTATTATAGCCCGGAATTTAATAGGACTTTTATGGAATTTAGGTATTAAATAAATATAGGGTAAATTTGCGTTGGTGTGCGTTATATTTAGATGAAGTTTATTGTATCCGTCTTTGATTAATTTTATTGCATTATTTTTGTCTAGTTGTGTGCTTTTATACGTATTATTGGTATTTGTAATGGCACCTATTTCTTTAAGTATTTGTTCTATATATAAAACTGCTTGCATATAATTGCGATATTTTGATTTGCTTTATCTACTGGAGTAAAGACATACTTTTCTTGATATTCGGCAATTACATTTTTATTTATTCTAAGAATGCTGCGGTTATTGTCGTGAATTTGGTTTTTACATTTAATATTTATGTCCTTGCTTTTATTTTTTACGTTTTCTATAATACGGGACGCCCACATAGCTAAACTTGTTATATCCCATTTATATTTTTTATTTAGTTTTATTATGTATTCTTTAAGTGCATGTTCAATGTCTTCTTCTGTAGTCTGTGAATCTATTTTTCTAGGAAGTCTGTATTTGGGTCCCATATCAAGCAATCTTTTAAATTGGTCTTCTTTAATAATTGTAGTATCCCCTGTTACTATATGTCCGGGAAAGTTGTCTACGTATGTAGAATTTTTGCAGTTACATTTGTTTAATCCCTTGTTGTAGTTATCTATCCACTGGTCAACATTTATGTTGCTGATGGTGTCTTTATAATTAAATATTATGCCTGAGGTTGGTTTGTCGTTTTTCATTTCCTATATTGTAATGAGCTGCTAACCACTTACAGTTGGTGCTTTCTCGTTTTTGAATGCTTCTCCTATGTTCACCTATCCTGGTAGATAAAGGTCTCCCGGTTTCTCCTACATACTGTATGCCGCATAACTTGCAACTAATCAAGTATACAACGTTCTCGGTTTTGCAGTTAACCTTGCTTTGTGAGTCATCAGTTTTACATTGTATTGGATATTTATTATCATTCTAGTATCCTTGAAAGTTAATGCCTGCTTTGTAAAGGTTACAAGTATCCCACAATATTATCATTCGAAAGCTCTTCATGGGCTGAACAAATCTGGTAATAGAAACAATGTCTGAAAATACACCAAATTTCCGAAATTTGCGAATTCAGGAGTTCACTCTAGCTTGGACGTTTTCGCGAATTCCGAGCACTGGGCTCGTTTCTGTGAATTGGTTCTACTACAAGATTTGTTCAGTTCATCAAGAGCTTTTGAATCATACCCATTGGAGAAAATTTTTAAATTCAGAAAATCCGGTTTTCTCGTATTTCGGGAATTGTGTATATTTTCAAGAGTTCATCTGATTACAAAAGTTGTTCAGCTCGATAAGAGCTTTTGAATGATATCCATCTTGTGGTTATTGGAGAAAATTTTTAAAATGCGGAAATTTTGAAAACCCTGAATTCCCGAAATTGGTGGCATTTTCTTGAAAAGCTTGTAGGGGCAAAAATATGCGGGACCAGCTCTATTCGATCGTGAAAACAAAATTTTGATTGCGATAAAAATTGATTGAAAAACTAAAAATTTTAGATTTCCCGTGAATGAAACCCGGAATTCGGGATTTTTTCGGATTTTCGCAATCTGAAGTTTCTGAGGATTCTAAAAATATATACATTGTTAGGGTTTACTTCAAAGGCTAATCTGGCACGTATTGGTGAAAGGAATAATTATTGATCAGATCCGTTTTCTACTTATGGAAAGACAGTAATAGATTAAAAAAGTATTGTCTCGGGTTCATATATTTTGGGCCTTTCTACTTGTAATTTCTATTGTTGCTACTTTATTGGTGGATATAATATTTGATACCCAAGACACAGTCCAAAGTCCAAAACAGTCAATGTCAAGCGGAGGCAACTAAAAGTTTAACAAATTTAGATTTCACTGCGTATGCTTAACGGACAGAATTGTGGTAAGCTTTCAACAAATGCTTGAAAAACTTTAAACTCATAAAAAATCTACTTATATTCTTCTAGCAAAATTAGTTACTCCTTGTTAAAGCAATTTTAGAACTCCCTGGGCCCTAGAAGGAACCTAGGAGTCTCTCTTGCCCTCTCACGTCACAGTCACAAGTCACGCCTACCTTTGATAGCCTGTACGCACAATTATATCTGAGGAATTAAACATTAAACCTTTTCATTAATACTTCGGTTTATGAAGTGACTAATTTTCTGAACTAACCGAAATGTTACACAGCGTTATTATATATAGCTCTATTCTACTTTAATCTACTAACAAACAATCGATCACGTTGAAAAAGATCTGAAAAAAGATGAAAACGAATATCATAAAGAACTGTCAGAAGAACTTAACATCCTCAGCTAAGGACTTTTGAATGTTCAGCTGTGAAAACAAATTTGGGTGAGGTTAAAAAGCAATAAGCAAAATAGAAAAAAATGGGACGATGATCGATCCAACAAGAACTAGTCAGTCTGGACAATCAGAATTTTACAGCGATAAAAACATGATTATGAAAGATAGATACCAAAAAACGAAATTGAGTGTATTTTTGAAGGCAATGACGAAAGCGGACAGTCATTATATTTGTCAAGTCATGGTTAAAATTTACAAGATTAAAAGCTAATGTTAAGCCGGCTTACGACAGGCTACATAGTCCTATGTTATGCGTATACATACATTCAGTGTAATAGTAAGAGGGAAAGCGGAAAGACTCCAGGGGAAACTGAATGAACAGAAACAGAGGAAATAATTAGGATAAAGAGATTTATGTGATCGTTGGATATCTTTTGCGTTCAGCTCTCTCTGTATGTCGCTGCTGTGATCGCAGATAGAATACAATGCACGTCTTTGTGCTGGAGGGAGAGCCAGCATGTCCAAAAAAAACTTTGATTCTTAATAACACATTATTATGTAGGTATCTCTTCTGTGATCAGACATAATTTTCTTGTTCTAGCAAAGATTGAATCAAAATTAGAAGGAAAAGAAGAAGAGGACTAATCAGAGCAAAAGTCACATTAGAGAAGAAGAGAAAGAAGAAGAAGTGGGTGAAAATTCAGAAACAACTGTGAAGAGAAGGCACGCAGGTAATTAAGTTTCATTTGACGCGTCCCCCCCACGTTGCCATAGGTAACTCCTTCTCTCTCTCTAGTTAGTTCTCTTCTTCTTCTTCTTCTTCTTCTTCTTTTGGAATTGGGAAAAGGAAAAAAGGAGTGTATGAATTATGATCATGAGAAGTCAGAAGTCATGCCTCAACCGTGCCAGAGTCCCCGTCGGTCGGCCGGCCACGCAGCACGCACACGAAGGAGACTGGCTCAATTATGTCTCTCCTTTCAAGCTTGGCTTAATGCTCTCTCTCACCTCTCTGTATCTTCTCCCTTTTTTCAGTTTCAGTTCAGCTGAGCATTCTTCATTAGTTAAGTTAACCTTTCCCATCAAAGGGGAGGAGGTTCATCAAACTGGAAATGAGGTCATAAAAGCCTCAGGATGATTGATTTCATGCTGCACTCCTTTTAGTCAACCTTTACCTAAAACACGAACTGGACACTAGCTCTACGGCCGACTGGCTGAACTGAAACTAAGGTCAGGCACGAAACTGACTCTCGCTGATTGATTAGGTTCCAGAGCTTCAGAACACGGGCGGGAAATAGACATTGTTTTTATCTGTTGACTTGGAACTCCACATTACCACAAGCATAATATTCCAGATGCAGCAAAGCAACATGTCCTTCAGGGCTAATTCAACGCAGCGGGTACAATATTTGGAAAATTACAACTTTAAGAACACTGCAACAATACACAAACTTATTGTTGCTTCGTTGGAGCAAAAACTGATATGTACTTAGAGATAACGATAATAGCGGTATGCGGTACCGGTATGCGGTATAAAGTACTGTAGAGGTGAACGTGAGACGTTAGTTTACATTGGCATGACATGAATAGGAAGGAATGAGCACAAAAACTAAGCCCATTATGAGGACACTCCTCTTAGGCTCCTCCCGTGTCCCCGACTCCAACTCAATTCTGGCAGCCGTCGCAGAAAACCGCTAGCGAGCACATCCTAGAAATTCTATAAACAGCTATCTGAGAATTAGGATATCAGATATTTTATGAACTTATACCCTGGCCTGCACCAAAAAAGTTTAAGCTGCGGAATAGCAGAAGGATGGTCCAATTTTTGAATGGGAAATCTTCTGCTAATCTGCTACTATTCCTAAACTTTATTAGAGCAGTCCTGGAATAATCTATGCTTTCTGTTCTGCTGAATAAAGGAAAGATGCAACGGATAGGCATCAATCTAATTTCAGTAAATACATAGGTCCAGCACAAAATGTTGAAGCATGTGGTGCGCGTCCACTGACCGCCCCGCCTGCCAGACCGTCAGTGGCTTACGGAATTGCAGCTTTAGATTTTCTAGCACCTCCAAAAGCGGTCTGGAAAACGTTCCTTACTTTTGTCGGCTCCTTTCCTTCGAACATTTCAGTTGTTCAATATACACATCAGTGCGTGCTCACTTCTCTTTTAAGCGGACCTATCTTTGAAATGTTCAAAGTTCTGCATGAATATCACATACGTGACTCATGTTCTAAACGGGCAACCAAGAGGAGAGATCAATCTTCGGATAGCATATTATTATGCTGATCAGAAGCCGGTTCAAACTTGTTCTAGCCAAATACGAACTAATTACCCTATTTCAATATCTGTATTTAGTTAACCTCTAGGATATTAGAAAATGAGGAAATTGCTTAGAAATTGAGTCAAGAAAGGCAACACGAACAAAATTAATATAGGATGAATTCTGCTATAAATAAGCACAACAGAATCATAAAACACCTCACTAATTAACAATGCGATCCTACTTTTATTCGACTCAAAAATATACATAAATGGTTGACAGGGACACAAACCCTGACCCAGCTCAGCCACTTCTGATAGGTATAGGCTTTGTATGTTCTGTCCCATTATAAGCAGCTAACTACTAAACCTATCCAAGAACTACGTACTCAAAACTACTTTCAAAAACTTAACAAACACTGCTTTTAATCAAAACAAAAACAATCACTTCCTGACAGTTTTCTTGTTTCGTTATCAATACTACTACTAACAGTGCAACAAACATGTTCATGTTACAGACTGAAAGCTAGACACATTTTGAGCTGTCTGCATTTTCAGAATCCGTTTGCAAAGCTACCACGTTTTCATTAGTTTCGAAAATTCACGTGAACATGGCGTAGCAAGAGTACAGAATAGAAAAGCATCACACATAATCTAATCAGTTCAAGGTGCATGCTCTCATGCTAACGGCTGACGGACGACCTCACAACGGAAGATCTACCTAACAAACAATTTCGACCGCTACCAAAGCTCGAAAATGTCACATTGTAGAAGCTCAGACGTGAGTTAGTAATAGTGTTTTCGAGTTTCAGCCAATATAATCTTAGGCATTACGCATTCATGGACTGGAGGTCAAAAAATTCTTTTTGGAAGGCCAGTCAATAGTGTGGAGAGCATATACCTCGACCTGATATTAAGAACCTGGAAATTGTCACATGAACCTGGAAGTGTTCATGTATGTAATCTTGGTCATCTCTAGCGCAGCCAGAAAAAATTTTCGGGGAGGGGGAATCCAAAACTTTTTCGGGAGGTCTGGGAGGAATCCAAAAATTTGGGGGGGGGGGTCTGGGGGGGCCGAACCTCCCAGAAGCTGAGAAATTTTTTGTTTCGTGACCTTCGTGGAATTTTTACAGAGCATTCTTTGAAATGTAAAAATACCTAAGTCCCAGCACGTGGTGATGCAAACAAATGAAGCAGGAGATGGGGTCAAAATACACCAAATAGGGTATTTAGAACTAATTATGATGGTATGATACACGTATTCGCGCTGAAGGCGCGAAAATTTTTTGAAAAGTGTGCGTTCTGCACATGGCAGGGAAAAATTTCTGGGGGTCCATAATTTCGGGGTGGGGGGAATTTCCCCATTCCCCCCGTGGCTACGCACCTGTTGGTCATGTTGTCGCAGTAACTAAGCACAATCTTTAATGAACAGAAATGTCAAACCCATAAATAAGGACAACATTGTTATCCATAGCAGAAATCAGATGAATTTTGCATTCCCGACAAAATCCGAACAATCACTGAACGAAATTTTACAACTAGAAAGAAACTACAGGGGTAGGTGACACTGTAAAAGAGAGCTGAAAATTGACGGATCAATACAGCTTCGAGTATTACTCATCAGCCGGCTGTGCGACTGAAAAAAAGACACACCAAGGCCGCGCCGCCCCTCCCGAGAACTGAATGCCAATTTGCATTGCACGGAGACTAGATCCACACAATACAATACACAGACGACATACGCCACAAGCAGTATAATTATAATATTGTACTCTTGGTCCACTGCAGTGAAGAAGACAAGAAGTTAAAAAAGGACTGAAGAAACAGTTGCGAAGAAAACTGAAAACAAAAACGAGACAGACAGACAAATTGTTGCTGCTGTTCAAACATGAGAGAGAAGTCCTCTTCTCAGATAGATGATGCCGGTTCGGTGGACGCCAGAAAGGAAAGGCTCCTAGAGTGAGTCGGAGGAAGGGAGGGAGGGGGAAGAATGAGTCAAAATGGGCGAGGGAGGGCGAGACCTAGGCGAGAGTGAATCCCTGGGTGTGCTGGATGGCCATGAGGAGCTTCTCTCGGAGGGTCTCCTCCCTGCTGAACTTGGGCAGGTCCAGGAGGTTGAAGCACGTGTGGCTCACTGGGAAATAGTTCTCACCGCCCTGAGTTGGCTGAATGATAATCTGAAAAATAAATAGGACACTAGCTACTACAATAATCTGCTTTCACTGTCAAAATCCGGGCCACAAACACCGATACTGCCCCTTCAAGGGCCCTCCTACGTCCACCGCACCGCCAAATCTAGTCCTGACCAGTACCTCTTCAGTACCACAGTCCGCCCCTCTGCTTCGTTCCCGACCCCCCCTCCTACCGAACCCCACTCATCAGAACACGACCTGTGCCCAACCACTCATCGCCCTCGATTTATCAAATTTCCCTCCTCTCCAGTGACGGTTAGGTCATGGTAGGATGGCCGATTTGCCAGCTTTTACCACTGTGCCTACAATCGATGATAACTCACCTATAGCTACTGATATTAACACTACTGTTACTACTACTACTATTACTACTACTACTACTACTACTACTACTACTACTACGACTACTACTGTCGCTGCTGTTGACAACACTGCCGCTGCCTCTACATTCATATCTCCGTCTGTAAGCTGCTATGACTATACAAATTATGTGTGTAATAATATGTCTGTTAGAGTCGTTTTTTGCAATTTGCGAAGTATCTGTAACAAATTTATTCAGTTTCACTTTGAAGTATGTCTTCAGTACAACTTCCCGGAAATCATTTGCTTAAATGAAACTTGGCTAAAAGACGACTCTCCGAATAGTTTGTTTTTGTGTAACGCGGAATATAATATTTATCGAAAGGACAGAATGAATGGTGACCGGGGGGGTGGAGTTGCAATCTTGGTGAAAAAGCATTTGTCTAGCAGAGAGCTAAAAATTCCAGAGTTAAATTCAATCGAAGGCATCGTAGTTGAAATTGGTGGAACAACTGGCAAAAAGCATATATTTAGCACCTTTTACAGACCTTCTGTCAATGATACAGTTTGTTTGAAAAGCTTAGAAAACTGTCTGAAATATTTATTGGGAAAGCGACTCCCTGTCATTATTACAGGTGATTTCAACTTACCTGGCGTTGACTGGAGTGTTCCGCGTGCAAGTACAACGCACAAACAGTCTGAATTCATGAATTTATTTCTAGAAAACGGTTTTTCTCAGAGGGTTATAGGCCCCACTAGAGGGGATGCTACGTTAGATCTTGTTTTTGAAAGCGACCCAAATCTGATATCGTCTGTTAGAACTCAGCCGCCTGTGGCAAATAGTGATCATTGCTCAATTTGCTTTAATGTAGACCTCACCGCCCCACCATGCAAGCTCAAGAGTTACCTCTGCTGGGAACAGGCCGACTGTGCTAATATGATAGCTACACTGGAATTAATAAATTGGGCTGACTTTTTTGGTCCTTTAGATTCGGTAAACGAGAAGTGGTTGGCTTTTAAAGAGTTATGTGTTCAAATTATTAATGAAAATGTTCCTAGGAAGGCTGTATCAGAAGGAGTTAGACTATCCAAATTTCCTAAGGCAATTCGACGTCTGTTAGCTCGAAAACGATTTTTGCTCAGAAAGCTTCGAAAATGCCCTACTCCTGCTAATAAATTACGGTTTGAAGAAATCTCGAACAAGTGTGATACAGAAATAAAAAATTTTCACTTTAATGCTGAGCTAAAATTTGTGCAGACTCCTTCAAATCGATCATTTTATACGTATGTTAAGCGCAAGTTAGGTTGCCGTGAGGATGTATCTGCTTTATGTTTAGGGGACAAATGTGCTGTTGATAACAAAGCTAAGGCTGACTTATTGAACCAACAATTTCAGTCTGTTTTTGTCAGGGACAATGGGAGGGTTGCAAACATGAGGGAAAAAGACTTCGAGTCTTCTTTTGAAAACATACTTTTTACGGCGAAATCCATTCAAGAAGCCATTAGTTCTTTAAGTTTTAATTCTGCTGCTGGGCCAGATAACATCCCTGCACGCTTTCTTAAGATCTGCAAGCAGCAGCTTGGCCGCCCATTGCAGGTTATTTTTCAACAGTCTTTTATGGAGGGGATACTCCCCAACGATTGGTTAGTAGCCCACGTTGTCCCTATTTACAAAGGTAAGGGAGATCGCTCTATCCCAGAAAATTATCGACCGGTTTCACTGACTTGTATATGCTCCAAAGTCATGGAAAAAGTTTTAAAAAAGTCTCTGCTTGATCACCTTCTCAAAAATAAACTTATAAGCAAAGAACAACATGGATTCATGTCTCACCGTTCAACTCAGACTCAATTGCTGGAGTGTTTAAATTCATGGTCAACCAGTCTTGATCGCAAGGAGGGTGTGAAAGTGCTTTATTTGGACATAAGCAAAGCTTTTGACTCTGTTTCCCATGCGAAACTAATCATCAAACTCAGGGCCTATGGGATAAGAGGAACGGCTTTAAAATGGTTGAGCGCATTTTTACAGGGAAGGTCTCAGTATGTGAAATTAAATGGGGTTTTGTCCGATGTTGGCGATGTAATTAGTGGGGTCCCCCAAGGCAGCGTTCTTGGGCCTGTGCTTTTTCTGATCTATATAAACGATCTGCCTGAGGCCTGTCAGAGGTCAAATATAAAAATATTTGCCGATGACACAAAAATTTACTTTTCAGGTTCTTGTTTAAACAGTTTTGCAGGCTTCCAATCTGATTGTGGCAGTATCTTTAACTGGGCTGCGCAAAATCAACTTACCATAGCTTTCCATAAAAGTATGCTTCTCGAAATTGGCAAACCATATCTCGCAGGTGATTTTGAAGTAAATGGTTGCAAGATACCTAAAGCGGAGATAATAAAGGACTTAGGGGTCTACGTAAGTTCGGATTTGAAATTCTCTTCTCATTGCGACAAAATTTGTGCTAAGGCGTATCAGAAAACTGCGTTAATTTTTAAGTCTTTCCGCTGTCGTGACCTCAAATTTTTAGTGGCTATGTACTCACTTTATGTCAGACCCATATTGGAGTATAACTCTTGTGTCTGGTCTCCCCATCTAAAGAAAGACATAATAAAAGTTGAAGCAGTTCAAAGGCGTTTCACTAAAAGGATACCTGAAATTCGTGAGCTTCCCTACCGGGATCGCCTCAGTATGACTGGGCTACAATCTTTGGAACACCGCAGACTACTTGCTGATTTAACTCAAACATACAAAATAATTTACCAACTGGACAATGTTAATTCAGGAGAATTTTTTACATACGCCGCTATAACCGGTACGAGGGGACACACATTGAAATTAAGACAAGTGAAATCCCGACTTGAGTGTAGGAAATTTTTCTTTTCATCTAGGATAGTTCCGGTCTGGAACAGTTTAGAGGCCAAAGTTGTGACTTCGCCAAGCCTTCAAATATTCAAAAGTCACCTCCGCTCAGTAGACGTTAACAAGTTTTTGAAGTACGAATTCGATTAATTTTAGCTAACCCTGTTGTATGTTTCTATTTTGTTGAAATATATCTTTTTGGATTACATACGTATACTACGTATAAATATATATAATTGTTATTGTATGATCTGTATTTTGATTTGTACGTATTTGTAAATATACTTATACATTTCGTTCGATTTATGTACGTATATGCTGTAATGATCGACTTTAGTAGGTGCTTGCTATTTTGCATGTCTCCTTTTTGGCCATGTTGTATTTGTCTATTATAGATATTGTAAGGTGCTGTAATTACGTAGATTGAAATGATTGTATGCATATATAGATTGTTTTTGGGCCAAATAAAAGACTTGTTGTTGTTGTTGTAATTTCATAGTAGTCGTGTTGTTGGTGCGTACAATTGCGCAGTGACAGTGGAATGAGAGAAGGTCAGACCAGTGGTGCGCACCTTAATCTTTTTCATTCCGAGCAGAGGGATTCGATCACTCCCCGTCAGGAATCGAAGGAACTTCCGCTTCTCCTCCAGATTCAGCTGCTCATGAAACACCTTCCAGAACAGTTCAATCGTAGGATGATGACGCCAGTACTCGCCCTTATACACTGTGTTCTAAAAAACAAATACAAATACAGATACCATACAGTAAGCTAATGCATAGCACGATTCTGTTCCCAATAAATAAACTGTCATGAATGAAAGAGAAAGCCTGTGTGTGCATGCGTGTGTGTGTGTGTACCTTTTCCAATTCCAGCCAATCATAGTTCTCATTTCCGACGACCATTTCCATGAGCTCCTGCGGCTGAAAGAACCCGAGAATTCTGGAGGTGACTGCTCGATGGAACCCGTCCGCGAACGCGTCGAACTGATGACGAATGGACTCAACCAGTTTGTGCTGGACATACAAGTTCTAAAAGAAACAAGTCAACCAATGGACACATACTCCCTTCAGAAATAGTGAAAGCAAACAGTACACTCTGAGCACGATCATTGCATAAAAACTGTATGTAAATAGTTGTACAAATCATTATGTAGTTAGACACAGATAAATCATTCAGTCTGTCGAAAGTGGAATGTTTCACGACACAGACCACATATTCATGTCTGTTTTCTTTGGTAACGGTGATGTGACCGCCATCCGGCTTCAGATCCACACTCTGCAGTTCCCCGAAGCACATCACTGATATCTACAACAGAGACAAAATCAGTCATGTGAACTACTAAACTCAGTACTAAACAAACTCAGCCAACAAGTTTCTCTTCACATTCCACCAATCCTGACATCGTCCCCGCTCAAGTCTATGTGCTAGACAAAGAAGAAGAAGAAGAAGGTAACCTAGCTAGCTACAGTTGTACAACAATAGCTCCAACAACAAAAGGAGAGGGGACAACCAACCTGAAAAGTGAGACAAAAGACGTCCTCAATGTCATCCCCTTCATACTCCAGCAACTCCTCCAAGGATCTAAACAAAACAACCATCACAAACACACACTCTCCTTAATGTCCCCTCCCAGCAGCAAAGTCTCCTCCCTAAGCAATGGCCTCCGTTCAGTACACATCAGTACACAATCTAAACTAACTAACATAGAAGGTACCTTCCTTCCGTCGGGGAGAGTTCCTTGAGGTCCTCGAGGGCGACGGGGACGTTGAGGAGCTTCTTGTAGAGGGCGAGCGGGAAGGGGAGGGACACGATCACCATGTTGTAGATGGCCAGACCGCACAGGATGCCCACAACCTGGTACATACCCGCCTACAAACACACACGCACACCCTCATAACAAGGAACATAAACAAGGCTACTAGGCATACTAAAAGCCGATTTTATCAACGCCTAAACCCTAATCTCAAAAAATCTCAATTGTCCGCCAATTACTGTTTTCAGCAACCATGATTTTTTCTAGCATGAAAGTTACTCCAAACGGCGCTAGTTTTTAATGAAAGATTACAGCGCAGTTAGCGTGCAGCAGACATTTGAGAATTTTGAGCATGAATCTGGGCTTTTTTACTGGGGGGTGGGGGTGGGGGGCGTCCCCCACTTTTTTGGTTCCCCCCCCACTCGACCCCTTCCCCCCCCCCCACTCGGCCCCACCCCCACTTTTGTGGGCTTCCCCCCCACTCACTATACGGTGCACAGAAAATGCCAACTTTTAATGATTTTTGGTCAAAAATTTCAAAAATTTTTTGGTCAAAAATCGTCTATTTTGGTACTCAAACTCAATTTTTGAGCACTTTTAAGCATAGTTGTAGCAGTATATGTAGAAAACATGCTATTTTTTACTGCATTTTTAGCGATTTTAGACCATTTTAGATTCCCCCCCCCCCACTTTTGGGCTTCCCCACTAGCGGGGGGGGGCTCCCCCCCACTTTTTTTCGCCTAGAAAAAGCCCAGTGAATGAACCTACAGTGTACACCTCCGCTGTGAAGTTAGCAATTCCACCTTGTACACTCAAGAGCTAATTTTATCTGTTTCACTACAGTGTGACCATCCTCTAGGACAGGAGAAATCCTGGAGAACATACATCCTCAAAAGAGTGAGTGGAAAACCAGTAGAAATGTGACTCTGCAAACTCGAGAAACATTCCGTATTTGGGATCGAAGAGTTCCTGGAAGAGGATCATGAAGAACTCCTTCTTGACTCCGCCGGCGTCGTCCCCCTCTTCACCGTGAAACTGAACCTGAAACATCGTTCAGAAAGACGTAGGCAATGCCAGTTGATAATCACAGCTCTAACTAACTACCTACGTAACGTATCTGCAACATAAAACAGTACTTGACTGGCTTTTTCCTACGGGGGGGGGGGGGGGGGGGGGGGGGGCGCCCCCCCCCCCCGCCCCCCCAGAATTTCGTCCCCCCCTCAGACTTGGGTCGCCCCCCCCAGAATCGCCCCCCAGAATTCGGGCCTTCCCCCCCAGAACTCCAAAATGCCCGGAAAAATAAGGTTTTGAGGGTAAATTTTGAAAAATTTTTCCGGCTTCGCCGGATTTTTACCCATTTTTAAGCATTTTTAGCTATTTTAAGCTTAAATTTAAGTTAAAAACAGTTAAGTTTTTAGCTTAGCAGCAAAAAATAGCTTTTTTAGGCATTTTTTGAAAAAGTTTTTCTTCCCCCCCCCACAAATCCGAGCCCCCCCAGACCTGGGGGGGACCCCCCCCCCAGACTTCCCCCTCCCCCAGAAATTTTTGCCTAGGAAAAAGCCAGCTTGAAAGCAAAATACGTAAGCAAAACGTGCTATGTGCAAAGATGTGCAGTAAATGCAACATAATAGAGGATAGCTAGGCAAGTGTGTAGTATCTATACCTTTAGTGGTTTCTTCAGCTCGAGAGACTGTGTGGACTGCAGCTGTGATATGGTGTCGTTGACGATGTTGTGCCGGGTGACGGTGAGGAGGAGGTAGGGACTGACCTGGAGCGGGAGCGGCGTGAACAGAGTCATCACGTTCCACCGATTCGCCTCCTCCACGTGACGCTGAAACACAACACAACACAACACGAAGACAATTAATTGCCTTAGTGACTGCAGGCAGGCGTTTTCATTATTTCTCGATGATTAATGCCTTGTATCCTTCGTGGATCCGCCTGCTGGCCCCCATTTACCTCATTTTGTTGTATGTAAATACAGAAAGGTAAAAAGTGAGAGGAGAGGACCTGCATCTGCATGATCGCATCCGTCTCCAGAAGCATGGACTTCACACCCGCATCGAACACAAAGGCAAAGTCGCAGAAGCTGAAGGAGGAGGAGGAGGAAGAGAACGACTGATCACCGCCCTAAACGAAGACAAGAAAACTATACAGCACGCAGTCCAGGACTCGTCTGCAAATGGCACAAACACACAGCACTCATGCACATACAGCGCACACACTACACGGGGTCCCAATCTGGGGTGTCTACCCCCGTCTCATAAAGGGTCTACCCTGAAAAATTTCAAATTGTACGGGTTTCTATCCCAAAATCAGCAAAAATTTGGAAAACATGACGAGATTTAGCGATTTTTAAGGAATTTGTTTCCAGAATAGCCAAAGTTTGCTAAAAAGTATTACGTAAATATTTGGTAAAAAGCGCTGACAAGTCTACCCTTTTTCCCTTCAGAAAGAGAAGACCTGTCCCTTTTTTGTTGGTCAGGGGGGGGGGGGGGGAGACGCACCTCCATTCTCCCCGAAGTTATCCGATGATGTGCAATCCTGAAACACGGGTGTCTGAGTTTGAAGCCTTTACTTAGCACTAAACAATTCACAACACATCGACAGGAGCAAGACTGCCTCCTGAAGTTGCAGTATGGAATAATACCTGTCTCTGTGTCCAGACGACATAGTCCTGTCTGATGTCCACCTTGTCCGCCAGCTCCCGAATGTAGAAGGCATCGAAGTTGAGCTTCTTGCAGACACCATTCACCTTAAACAAATCAAATCTGACAACACACCAAACACACATCACTTGCCTTCAATGAGCATTAGCTATGTGTACATTACGCAACAGTTGTAGAGTACACGTACATTATTCAGCATTTTCATCACAGCCAAGCAGGACCAGATGGCGTTCTGACGCGCCTGAACCTGGAACACAAATTATCAGATACGAAAATCTCAAATCTACACAAGACCAGCAACCAACAGGTAATCAAGAAGACTGACACTCCTCCCGCCTCCAAACTATACATGCAAAACATCTGCCCAGTTCCCTCAGCCTGAAACCTAGGCACCGGACCCGACTCAGAAAATAACACAAACACCAAAAACTGAGAGAATACTGAGACAACATCTGGGGTGGACGGGACTGGGAAAGTGGCTTCGTTCACCCAAAATGCTGGTCAGTTGTGACAGCTAAGGCTAGATATGAACTGAAAGCAGACGAGAACGACAAAACGGGTCGGCACACAAGAAGTCCACCTACTTCAGTGCCGCTCACAGTATTCTCTTCTTTAGGCAACTCTGGCAGATTCAACACCCGTATCACTACCCGTTTCATTATCTACAAAATCATACACGCCAAATTAAACACAATATCTTCGCAAGATAAAGAAAGACGCAATTCATCAAAATGCATGAGGCAAAGCACAACCTCGCTGTGGGTCGACACTGATCACTCTTAAAAGGACTCCTGTAGAAATTACAGGAATTCTTGTAGTTCTCTACAAAAGTGCTCCTGTGCGGTCAGTCACTAGCGGAGCTTCCTGTATTTTCCACAAAAGTAACTTTTGTATTTTTTACCGGTCTCTGGAATAGTAAAAATTACAGGAGTTTCCTGTAGAAAATACTAAGCAAACCTGTAGTTTTTATTACAGGAATTTCCTGTAAAAAATACTAAAGAAACCTGTAGTTTTGTTCGACTTTTTTACAATCCTATATCAGATACCAAACCTGTATTTTTTACAAGACAAAACCTGTAAATTTTACTGGAGCGACCTGTTATTTCAGAAGGGAGGGGGCAGGTGTGGGGGGCGGCCGCTCCCTAAAAAATTTTCGGCAGGGAGCGGCCGTTACAAAAAAATCACCCACTGGGTGTTGGAAGACTGAAAATTTGAAAAAATTCAAAAATTTCAGTCTTCAAAAATTATGACCACTGTCGCCCTTATATACAAAATTTGCGTTATCAGCGTATCGAGTACTTTCCTGTGAGCAAACCTGCAAACCAGTGAAAACTACAGGTTTCATTAGTACTGAATACTGGTCTAACTTGTAATCCATTCTACCAAAGTATGTCCGGTAAAAACTACCAACGATGACCTGTAGAAATTACAAGGCTCAACCTGTATTTTCTACAAAAGCTTTTGTAGTTATCATCTACAAAAGTGATTCCTGTAGTTTCTACAGGAACATTTCTAAGAGTGATAAGTCAAAACTTATGCCTTCCTCCAATCGAAGAAGAGGGAAGGGAATTAGGAGGACAAGTGCTTGTGAATGCATTTGCAAAGCGCAACTTCAGCAAAATTGCTAAAATTTTCGAACAGGGGGGGGGACGGGACGACAAAGGTATCTTTCTAGCAGAAGTAAGCAAGAAATGTACTTATCCTGTGAAAAAGTAAACGAATGGGAATAGTACCTTTAGAACTCTGTTGAAATGTCGAATCTCAAAGCGCTCCCACCATTTCTCTAAACATACAAAAAATCCATTTAAAATTGCTGCAGAAAAACTAAAGCCTGCGAAAGGCAAACGGTAGCTTAGATAGAGTGTGCATAGTGAGTGGTGCAATTATGTGAAGTGGAGACTTCCATTGGCAGAGTCCCATAGTAGACTGAAGGATAGAAATCCAAAAGTTATATCAAATTATATATACTGCACGAAATATGTAAACGCTAATATCCTTAGGAAACATTATTTTACAATAGGTGTGGGCCATTTCTTGTGTGTGAACCTCCTCTGTAAGGTGTAGACCAGCCGTACCGATGATCTGCTTGGGTACATGAGCGAGAGTGGCGAGACTGGTGGCGAAGGGGACATGGAGGGTCCGGTATCGGTCGAGGTCCTCGAAGACGGGGAGCCAGGGGAGGATCAGGTAGACCCGGAGGGCCTCCACGTGCGGCGGACTCCGACTCAGCTCCGACAGCAGACTCCACTCCAGCGACTCCTGCATCTAAACACACACATCCATCCATCCTCAGTACACAATCCCCACATACAAAGGCCTCGCAGTTGTTTAGTGGGGAGGGGGAGGGGATCCTCCGCTTTTCCGCAAGCCCCAACTCACGTTTTTGGTGGTCGCACAAAAGTGTCAAAAAATTAAGTTTTTGAGGGCAAATTATCAAAATTTTTCTGAATTTTTAGCTCATTTTACCACTTATATATGCTTATTTCACGATAAAAACAGGGTTTTTTACCTTAAGGGGGGGGCGACTAAAATGGGGGTGCCCCGAATTTGTCGGATTGGCCTAATTTTTGGTGAAGATTTCGAGCATGGGTGGGGTCAAAAAAATACCGGGTACTCAGATTTTAGCTGCTTTCCAGTCATGTGCAGCCGTCGCGTTTATGTGCCCGACCCCCACTTTTTCACAACTACCAACATAATTAATTAAAAATTTCTGCTGGCTGCAAACCCCTAGCTGCAAGGTAGCCATTCCCCAATGTGATTTGGCACATGTGCCCCCATCCGCAGAAAAATACTAGAAGTCTGTATCTTATCTGCATCTAAGGGAATTACTCTTCAAAGTTGAAGTTTCGCCAAAAATTTAAAAAATTTTGTCTAACGAAAGGAATATTTTATTACTGGTGCGAGCTATAAAGCTGTAATTTGGCATAAAAGGAGGCCCTATAGGAGTACTCATTTGTGCCAAATGGCAAGAAATTCTGCCGAGTGAAAAAATTTTTATGTTAACTTTAATCTTCAAAAATTGCCGAAACTGCCATTTTCAGTCTGTCGGATCCAGTGTAGAGGCTTTCTGCAGCCATAGAAGTCTCAAACCTTCACTAATCGAGCTGAAATCGTTTGTGGGTGTGTTTTCGACCACGCTGAGTTCAAATATTTCAAAAAATTTTAATTTCGAAAAATTTGAATTTTTCGATTTCTGGGGTACCATTGCCCAAAAAAGGCGATTTTGGCAATTTTTGAAGATTAAAGCTGGCATAAAAATTTTTTCACGCTGCAGAATTTCTTGCCATTTGGCACAAATGAGGACTCCTATAGGGCCTCCTTTTATGCCAAATTACAGCCTTTAGCTCGCATCAGTAATAAAATATTCCTTTCGTTAGCCAAAAATTTTAAAATTTTTGACGAAACTTCAACTTTGAAGAGTAATTTCCTCAGATGCAGATAAGATAGAGACGTCTAGTATTTTTCTGCAGATAGGGGCACATGTGCCAAATCATATTGGCAAATGGCAACCGTGGAGCTAGGGTCTTGCAGCCAGCAGAAAGTTTTAATTAATTATGTTGGTAGTTGTGAAAAGGGGGGGGGGGGGTCGGACACATAAACCCGACGGCTGCGCATGGCAGGAAGGCAGCTAAGAACCAACGACCAAGTATTTTCTTGACCACACCCATGCTCTATAACTTCGCCAAAAAGTAGGCCAATCTGACAAAGTCGGAGCAAAAGTTTAGTCGCCCCCCCCTTAAGAATACTAAGTTTTCGCTAAAAAGTTTGCTATAGTTACACTTTGGGCTGGCCCCCCATTTCCTCCTCCGTTGGGGTAAAAAAGGTAAAGGTTTACTCCAGGAGATATCTCCGTCCTGCCACAGGACATGGGGTGCCGGTGCTTTCGGGGGCCCTTCAAAACCCTAAAAATGACAGACGGCTACAACAACAATAAAGACCATGTACTAAGCTCACACAATCAGGGTATTTTCAGAAGACATGTGTCTCTGGTTACGTACGAGCTTAGTGTAGGTGGAGAGCGCCGGAGAGGCGAGGAGGGCCTGCATCGACTCCCAGACATCGTCCACCACCAAGCCGGGATTATCTTTGGACGCCCCGAAGTGACCGCCATCACTACAACACAACCACATCAGCACTCTCTATGTCCCCCCCTGTCAAAGACAGACATGCGTCTCTCCCCAAAATGCAACAACTCAACAATACGATTTTTCAAAGAAAAACGACAATATTATTGAAGATAGAGATAAATGCAAATAGAGATAACTATTCAATAAACAGAGATATTCTAGACGTTTACTGAACGAGTTTACCATCGAAACAACTCCACAATATTTCGGAGACTCGGAGCTTCGACTGAGTGTGAGGGAGGAGCAGACGGGCAAACCAACAAGCTTATGCAGATGAAAGGGGAACCAAAATCTAGTTACCATCAGAAACTTTCACAAAACTCTATGTAAAAACTAAGACTGGAGTGAGAATAAGTTTGACACTGGCCCGACCCAATTCTACAGTCCATACCAGCCAGTACACACAACGTAGCAACAAATCAAAGAAATCTTGAGTGTATATAGAGGAGGGAATTTCAAGAGTCGAAACCCGCTCTTTTTCAAATTCCCGGATACGCCCCTTAGTGTAAAAAAGAGTTTTGTACCGCTTACGGTTTGAGAAAGGAACAGTTGACACAGGAAAGACTGGAGAGGACTGTCTGCAGACGTCTACAATAAAATCAATACCACAAAACAGGAGTAGAAAGCGGTAACGCAGTCCACATGGAGGAATACTTCCGGAGAGGCGTTTCAAAACACGCTCCTAAATGGGGCTAAGGCAGCTATAGTTAGGAGAATGCCGTTTTAAAACTTTCTCCTAACTTAGGAGCGGGTACCACCGTTTCTAATTTTCTCCTAAGTTAGGAGAATGAGAATTCTTTTGAAACGCGATTAGGAACATTGCTAACTAAAACTTAGGAGCTCCTAAGATGCTCCCAACTATTCTCCCAAGTCTGCTCCTAAGCGAGCTTAGGAGAATCGTTTGAAACACCTCCCAAGTTAGAATGAATGAGGAAAAGGAACGCTAGATGTGACTGACCGACTACTGCTGTTTGGTCGGCTAGCCTGGCTTTTTCCTACAGGGGGGGTGGGGTCGCCCCCCCCCCCCCAGAATCGCCCCCCCCCCAGGATTCGGGCCTTCCCCCCCAGAACTCTAAAATGCCCGGAAAAATAGGGTTTTGAGGGTAAATTTTGAAAAATTTTTCCGGCTTCGCCGGATTTTTACCAATTTTTAAGCATTTTTAAGCTATTTTAAGCTTAAATTTAAGTTAAAAATAGTTAATTTTTTAGCTCAGCAGCAAAAAATAGCTATTTTTAGGCATTTTTTGAAAAATTTTTCTCCCCCCCCAAGAAATCCGAGCCCCCCCAGTCCTGGGGGGGGGGACCTCCCCAGACTTCCCCCCCAGAAATTTTTGCCTAGGAAAAAGCCAGGCTAGCAGTACAGCAGCACGTCCTCTGACTAGTGCTTTCAAAATGCTCTAGATACAGTTATAATGGAGTGGTGTCTCAAAAGAAAGAGTAGCAGAGACGTACTGTTCAAATTGTTTGGCAGCATCAGGAGACTGAGCAGAAGCGGCCAGTCCCTCTCGAATCAGACTCCGACTCAGGTGCTCCAAGATGGGGTCACAAGGGCTCAGATGCTACAACAAAGGACACACGCAAACAGCACATGCACCTCAGAAAAACAGTAACAGCGATAAATTGATGATGATGATGATGATGATAAGAAATGGCGAATAAAGCAATGATCAAAGATCGGGACGAAACTATGATATCGCTACCGAAAAATTATGCTATAAATGCAACAAAGTGTCAGGTTTCAGCCAAAACAGTGAGGCAATGTAACACACAGCTTGAGCGACAGCATAAACTTAACATTATATAATATTTAGATACCTAGACAGTGTTCCATGTCCTACCTCCTGGGGATGGGATGGTTGAGATCCAACGAGGAGAAAGGTGTGGTCGCCTCCGGCGGAGACGGCCTTGATCCAGAGAGGGTCCTCGACTCCCTCCGTCTCCTGGAGCGGCTTGAGGACGACAGGGAGGAGTCGAGTCGTCGTCTGGCCCAGACCCAGCTGGCCCATCCCGCCCAGACCGAAGGAGAAGACCCGACTCCCGACCAGGGCCACCGTGTGGCATCTGAAAACAGAACAGACACACAAGAGGTGCCACACAGTCCAGAGACTGCCGCCTGGTTGAGGCGGCTCACAATGAACCCGATAGCTCCTGGTTCCAACCATCACACACAACAGCGTTCTCAAATAGCCTCGAGCAAGAGACTGTGGGCTTAAACAACGCACGTGTATTGCAAAGTTGTCCGTAAATGGGTTACACTCATATGGGTAGGCAGTCATCATCCGAGGTGACACTCCCTGCTCAAGGGTCACTGCGTATCCGGTGATGAGCGCCACACTTCGAAGTGTATGAAAACGGTTTAGCATTGTGGGCAGAAAACAGAATGTCAGGATTTTTGTAATTTTCGATCAAGGTCCTCCCCTCCCAATTCGCCTCTTCAGACTCGTGTCAATGCTTCAAACCTTACATTTCCCGGAACCTATGTAGTTCAGTTAAGATAAGTCTTCGGCGTAGGTTTCGCTTATTTCACAACATTTAGCGTAAAGACGATTTCAAAATTAAGTACGCAGGTGTAATGCGCAACGACTTGCGTCTACAGACGTCAATGCATTTCGCTTCGAGCA
The DNA here is from genome assembly GCA_030248195.1 of Trissonchulus latispiculum. NCBI lineage: Eukaryota > Metazoa > Nematoda > Enoplea > Enoplida > Ironidae > Trissonchulus > Trissonchulus latispiculum. Next base: position 25,710 of record JASAND010002440.1, read on the forward strand.
AACTAATGCTACATACAAATGAGCGCGACACCGCTTCCAGTGTAACATGTCACCCGGGAGAGGTGCTACGTTTAAAAGTGTCTGCGCACGTCTACATACTCGTCACTGGAGCTGTGAAATTAACACTAACGTAACGGACGTCAAATATTGTTGCACTTGCTCAGCCTGTGTACAGAGGACGCATGAAGGAAAGTAGAGACATCGCGATACGTAGGTGTAAATAGGTTATATGAATCATGATCCTTCCACATCGAAGGAAACATGCGTGGACTTGACAAAACAAACTTAACAGATAAAACCCCTCCTCCCCTGCTAAGAGACTCGTGAAAACAAGAGACTGGCTCTAGAAGCAAGGAAAGAGTGGAGACAGCGGACTCACCTGCCACAGGCAATCTGAGTGGCCCTGGAGCCCATGAGCTCCTGAATCTGACGGGGATTGCACTCGTTGGACTGAGATCCATGTCCCAATTGGCCGTAGCCTCCCGAGCCGAACGTCAGCACACCCCCCTCCTGCAACAACCAACAAATACCTCGCCATAAAAGTAGTCACTGACAAACAAGAGATCATCAGATCAGCGCTGTTGATCAGTTAATTGAGGGAGGCTACCGTGCCCTGCTTACCCTACCTGAGTCAAAACAGAGGTATGATTCTCCCCACAAGCGATCAGAGAAATCCTTTGGTATCGAAGGGACTTTATGTGGACAGGATAGTGCTTATCTAAAATACACACAGTACACTACAAGTACTGCTCTAATAACAGATAACACTAGTCATCGGCGACAGGCACAAGATGATACTACTTAATGAAGAACGAAAACAAACAACCTGACAAACTCCCAAACCCACAAACTCCCAAGACTGGTGCTGGGTCGGCTATCCTATCTGCTGGAAAAGAACGAGGCTTTTACGAGATATCAAGCTGGCTTCCGATCTGCCCGGTCCACCCAGGAACAGGTTCTCAGGATCACACAATCGATCAGCGACGGCTTCAACCACAAAAAGCCGGCCCACCGAACAGTCATGGCTCTCATTGATTTCTCCAGAGCATTTGATAGAGTCTGGCACTATGGTCTGCTGCGGGCGATGTCGCGTCTCAGGGTGCCCAGATGCATATCCCGGTGGGTTAAAGCTTTCCTACAGGATCAGCTCTATTCCGTCGAATTTGAAGGGGCCACTAGTCGGCCAAAACGATTCGGCTGTGGTGTTCCCAAGGGTTGTGTCCTCTCTCCAACTCTATTCCAGGTGTTCATAAACTCCCTGGCTGAGGCAGTTCCTGAAGAAGTGGAAATATCCCTATTTGCTGACGATGTGGCCATCTGGTGCAAACACCCACAGATTGCGGTGGCCACCCGTAAACTCCAGGAAGCCCTTGATGCTATCACCAAATGGGCAAAATCGAACAAAATGGTCATCAACGTCCAGAAGTGTGAAGCCTCAAGTATTTACCACCTGGAACAAGGAGCAGAACGCCAAACCGCACCTAACCATTGACTCCCAGCAAATCCCAGTCACCAAAACCCCGACCTTTCTGGGAATCAAATTCGATCCATCCCTATCCTTCATCATCATCATCATCATTCTTGTGGCCAGGCGGTGATCCATACTGCTGGGCTAAAGGCGCCCAGTACCCCTCAGAAACCCTAGCACCCGGGCAGGGTCATTCCAAAGGACGGTCAGGCTTGGGTAGGGAGGAAGGAGTCTCCGTCGGACAGACTCCTTTTGTGGGCAGGTTATCAGAAGGTGCTCCAGAGATTCTTCTTCTACACCCCCGCAGTCGGGACAAGCGGGGGAGGGACATCCGGCCGGATCAAGCTGGTGACGATATTGGGCTAAGAGCAGACTTTTACCAGTCCGCAGTTGGGATAAGAGAGTCCGTTCAGCCTTGGACAAGCCGGTTTCATTTCGGGGAGGGACCGGTCCAAGGTTGCCAAAGATGGATTTAGTCCTGGCATGGCTAATTTGGTTGTGCCAGGATTCTGTTGCTTTCCTTTTCAGTACGGCAGTAGCTGTAGGCATGTCAATTTTGACATGTTCTTGGTCCATTTTACTGCCGTTCTTCGCCAGTCGGTCCGCCCTTTCATTTCCATGGATTCCGCAGTGACTGGGGATCCAGGTTGCCTCCACATTGATGTTCCACCTGGACAGCAGGTCCAGCTGGTTCCAAATTTGCCATTCCAAGTCAGACATGGGGCCAGAAGGACCGGCCCGCAGCCGTTCAACGGAGGATAGGGAATCCGTGAGTATAGTATGGTGAGTCCCTTCCTTTTCCTGGTTGGGGGTGCAGGCGCTGGTGGTCCAGCCGGCACCGAGGTTCGGGCCTGGGATGGGGGAGGCGGAGGTGAAGGGGGAGGCGTGGACCGGCGCACATTTAGATGGGCACGCGGGTGGGGCAGGGCGGCGGCCCCCGTCACGCCCTGGCAGGTAGGACAGCTGAAATCCCGAACTACACTGGAAGGAAGTCCGGCTCTGAATCTCCCAGGGGAGATACCGCAACATTTCCCAGCATGGCACCATTTGGAGTAGTTGGTGCACAAGATGGAGAAGAAGTTAGTGCCAACCGGCAGCCCACAGGTTGAGCAAGGGAATCTTGGACCCGGGTTTGGTTCGATGTCACCAGCCATAAGGAGTAGCCGGGCTAGATAGGCTGGTTTACCATGCCCGGCAAGGAAAAACCCGACAGTTCTTGGTGTATTGCCAAACCCATGGCAATGCCTGACCGTCCCGGAATAGGGACCCGAGTAAACAGAGTTTCTTTGGGGGTAGCCCAAAGAGGGAACCATTTCGTTGTCCCCGGAAGGGGATCGTAAGCCACTCCACCGCGGCAAGGCGCATTCCCTTGGAGCAGATCCCTATCCTTCAGGGCCCACATTGACCAGCTCATCTCCAAACTCAGAAGAAGAAACAATATTCTACGATCCCTGGCTGGTACCAGATGGGGATGCAAAAAAGAAGACCTTAGGATGGTTTACCTTGCCTATATTGCATCCGCCATTGAATATTGTGGCCCTGCCTGGATGACGACTACAGCTCCTTCCAACCTGAAACGGCTTCAAACAATCCAGAACGAAGCCGCCAGAGCCATAACAGGCTGCCCTAGAGGATCCCCTGCTGAACTCACAGTCAAAGATGCAGGCTTGGTGCCCCTCCATGTCCGTGCCAAATCCCTAACTGCTTCAGCATGCGAAAAGTATCAGTGCCTCCCGGATTCTAACCCCACTGCAGATTCTTTTGCTGTCCCAACTGCCCGTCGTCTGGCCTCCCAGGCCTCCTGGCGGGAGGAGGGCCGGTCTCTAACAGTGCTGGCCTCCACCGACAGCCTGGTCAAGGAAAAAATAGCCGCAATCAGCCCGTTTCCGCCTTGGGAAGCCCCATCCGGGTTGGAAATTGTGTCTGAAATCTGCGGCATCTCCAGAAGAGACCCCCCAGAGAAGAAGAGATCTGCTACGGAATGTGTGCTGGATTCGCCTGACCCCGGCCGATATCGAAATCTACACTGACGGATCAGCCCGAGAAGGAACTAGAAACGGAGGAAGCGGTGTCTATATTCTTCACCACCGGCTGGGTCTCACCCGGAACATAATTGAACCAGCCGGTCTGGTCACCTGAGCTACGGAGCCAAGCTCAGTGCGATGGACCGCGCCCTGGAATGGATTGACGCGACGGCATCCGCTGAAGATCAAATCATCAGGATTTTTTCGGATTCCCAATCGCTGACCAGGGGACAGTTTCATTAAAAATCGACTAGCATGCTAGTATTAGTTGTTAGTACTCGCAATGCTAGTGCGAGATGCGAGTACGAGTGTTTCATAAAACTTTTCGAGAACTCGACCAAATTAGCTCAGATTCTGCTGCTGCTAGCAGCACTAGCATTGCTAGTGCGAGCAACAAGTCTGCTAGTTGAGGGCTTTCGTGAAAAACAAATAATTCTCTAAAAAATCGTATCTTTTCTATCCGCGAAGCAAACTATTTAAAATTTAAGCATAACGTCAAGAACAAATCATAATTCATGCCATAAAAATTTTAATATAAAAATTGTAACAGTGTAAAAGTTATTCCTGTTTTTCTGGGAGTTTTCTAGTCAAAATTGACTAGAGAATTAGACGGCTGCTAGTTGCGAGTTCGGCAGCAGCAGCTAGAGTTTTATGAAACAGGTACTCGCAGGCAGCAGCTATATCGACTCCCACTCGACCACCAACTAGACTCGCAAATCCAGTGCGAGTACGAACTCGACCACACAACTTTTATGAAACACATTAGCGACTCGACTCGACAACTAGCAGAGTCTAGTTGTCGAGTCGAGTAAGAAAAATGTTTTATGAAACTGCCCCCTGGAAGCTGTCCTCTGGTCCTGCCAAATCAACTACCTATAAGGAGTTTACCATCTGGCGCCGTATAAAGTCCATCCTGAACTGTCAACCACGAACCCTCCAAATCCACTGGCTGCCCGGCCATTCGTGCATACACATAAACGAAATCGCTGATACGATCGCTGGCCTCGGCTCAAATCTGGACCAGGCTGCTACTCCGGTAGATTTCAGGGCAGTGAAATCCCTAATTTCGAGACATTCAGCACCTGGCAATCAACAACAACAAACTCCCAAACAACAGTATGCATTTGGCTGGACTAAGAAACTTACCTTAAGACCACTCTAAGCTCTTATCAGGTAAACCATCCTTAACACGATGCCCTCTTATCGCACCGACAATAATGCTTAAGAACCCACCAACTATGAGAATCTGTAACTAACAATAATAAGCATTGCAACCACCCAGTACATACCGATGAAGTCTCCACAGCCCAACTGTCCATGAGAGTTCTTGCCCCAGGAGAAGAGGGCCCGTGAGACGGAGAGGACGACAGTGTGGTCCCCGCCGGCGGAGAGGAGCTGAAGCGGGACGCCCTGGAGACTCCGGACCAGCTGGGGCTTCACTTCCTTGTTGGTGTGACCCAGACCGAGCTGACCGCACTCGTTCAGGCCCCAGCTGTACAGCCCGCCGTCTGAAACAGTCAACTCGCAAGGAAACCATATTACCACACTCATACAAGCCTCAACAAAGGCAATACGTACGTATATACCGTCTCTGAATTGAATGTTAAGAGGGAACAGTTCAGAAATGCACAACAGCTCAACCCAACAGGAGATGTGAAATGGATCTGTCTATACAAACCTGCCACAAGAGCCAAAGAATGATAGGCACCACAGGCAATCTTGATTACTGATATCAAATTAATCTCTCTATAAACACAAAAAAACTAATGCAGATGTACTAAAACCCGTCTCGCCAACCAAATACAGCTGGCATTTTTTAGTGGGGGAGGGGTGGGGGGCCCCCCCACTTTTCGGTTCCCCCCTCCACTTTTCGGAGCCCCCCCACTTTCATCCCCCCACTTTTTGGCAAGCCCCCCCCACTTTTTTGGGGGTCGCCCAAAAGTGTCGAAAAATTAAGTTTTTGAGGTCAAATTTTCAAAAATTTTCTGCATTTTTAGCTAATTTATGGACTTATAAGTTAATTTTAAGCTTAAAAATAGCGATTTTTTTGTGTTTTTACCTAAAAAATGCTAATTTTTCGCTAAAAATTTTGGTATTTTATACCTTGGACTCGCCCCCCCACTTTTCGGAAGCCCCCCCCCCCCACTTCCCCTTCCTAGGGGGGGGGGGCGAAGCCCCCCCACTTTCAAAACCCTAAAAAAATGCCAGTACAGTACGCGCCAAATTAAATTGTCGTTTCACTAACAAAAGTGATTTGATGTCAATCACATTGTCATTGCAAATCTGTGTGTAAAACTTGCCTTTGGATAGAGTGACAAAACAAGAGGTCCGCAATCGAATTGGAGAAACTAGCAGGTTAAGCGGTCATACAGATTCGTCGCCTCACGTGGTTAGGGCATGTCCTGCGGCTCCGATATGGTTGAATTGCTAAATCACTGGCTCTTGCGAAAGTTCATTTCATTTCATGATGCCGTTTACAGTAGGTACGTAAGTAAGTAGCAATCGCCCTATCACTAAATGTACAATCTAAATCTAAATGTGTATATACGTACAAACGTTGATTGTATAAGCATTTACCTTGGAATAGGATTATTGTGAGTAAGCGGTACATGCGGAGCTGTTCCTAACTGCCCATACAGGTTGCTGCCCCAACTGTAGAGTTGACCACTGTCCAGAAGGGCCAGAGAGTGACAGGAACCGGCGTCCACACTCAAAGCTCTGTGATTGGTTCGAACCAGCTCACGTACAGGATCTAAATAAAGCAACAAATCTACAAAATCTCATGTGGATTCATGTATAGGCGTGTGACAGATTAAAATCAGGATTTAAAGAGTGTAGAGAAGTGTCCAGGGCACAGACTGAACTCGAGTTGGGTGATTGATTAGCAATCAAGAAGAACTCTAACCACTCCGCAATTACAGAACAAGCCTAGCTCATTTCCTTACTCCGATTTCAAGTTCACGCGAAACACTATATAGTCTAACACGAAAATGTGTGCAGAAATTGTGATCATTTATATTGCATTTGATATTCAAACAGAGACCCGTAACATTGTTAAACCAAAAGCCGCCTCACTGCAGAAGACTTTAGTGCAAAACTAAAACTATCAGCAAGCATACCAACCTAGCCACAACATGGCCGAGTACTGAGCAAGCAGTAGCTTGTGAAAGTTGAAAAAGCGGCAAAGATCAAAACATTTTGAAAATCGAAAAATGCTAGTAAAAATTAAAACCTTAACCGATTTTCTGCGTGCTTTCAGATGAGAAAATTTTGCTGAAAAAATTTTAGCATGCATATTCCGGAGAAAACCCCAGATAAACCGATATTTTGAAATTTTTATAATTTTAGATTTTATAAAAATGTTCTTCTCATCACCATGATACTGAAAATAATATAATGTTATGGATCTCCATACGAACATTTCTATACTCTATACGAATCTCTATACGAACGAAGTAAAAGAAGTGAACATTGCTATTTGTACGATCTGATTGCTACCTTTCAAAAAATCTTCAGTTTTAGTTTCAAGTTACGAATCAAATATATAATTGTTGTTGTTGTTGTTGTTGTTGTTGTTGAGGTCGGCAGAAGCATCGAGAGCCGCTCAGAGAGTGGCCCGCGCCAATGCCACCACACCCACAGGGTTATCGCAAAGAATATTGAGTGAGGGGGTCGTCTCTCCCAGATACTTCACCCGGGCCTGAATCATGGCCGGGCAGTCAACGAGCCAGTGGCTGAGTGTTTGTGGTTCCTGGCCGCACTTTCCACACGTGGGATCGAAGCCGGGTTGCATGATGGCCCGGTATGCAGCAAGGCGTCGGCAGTGCCCTGCTCGTAGCTGTGCCAGGAGAATCCGGTCGTGGCGCCCCATACCGCCAGTGTGTCTGTCGAAGCCAGAAGCGTAGGCCGTAGCAGTTTCCGGCTTGGAAGGGGGAGGGTCCTGGATCCGGCGTTTGATACAGGCGAGAGCAGCAGGATAAGAGATAGACCTGTCCGGCGGGGCCTCGCTGTGCGCAGCCTCTTTCGCGGCGCGGTCCGCCGCCTCGTTGCCGGGGACGTCCACGTGAGCCGGCACCCACTGGAGAGAGATGCAGCAGAAGCTGCTCGCCCGGTCCAGACACTCCATTGTGAGTTGGACGTCGGTGTTGGGAGAGGAGGGGCTGGATAGGGCGCTGATGGCGGCCATACTGTCGGAGCAGATGACAGTGGGCTCAGCGCTCCCCGCTAGTTGTTGTTGTTGTTGTTGTTGAGGTCGGCAGAAGCATCGTGAGCCGCTCAGAGAGTGGCCCGCGCCAATGCCATCACACCCACAGGGTTATCGCAAAGAATATTGAGTGAGGGGGTCGTCTCTCCCAGATACTTCACCCGGGCCTGAATCATGGCCGGGCAGTCAACGAGCCAGTGGCTGAGTGTTTGTGGTTCCTGGCCGCACTTTCCACACGTGGGATCGAAGCCGGGTTGGATGATGGCCCGGTATGCAGCGAGGCGTCGGCAGTGCCCTGCTCGTAGCTGCGCCAGGAGAATCCGGTCGTGGCGCCCCATACCGCCAGTGTGTGTTGTTGTTGTTGTTGTTGTTTGCTGCATTAGACATCACAATGTGATGATCATCACCCGAAGGTGCAAAATGTTTAGCCAGGAAACTGGCCCCGTAAGGTTGGTCAAAACAAACTCAACCACGTTGCCAGAAGGAGTCTCAAAGCCTGGCCGACATCACGACGGATGATATCTCCTCCTTTGCTCCGTCGGCCTTGGCGTTGCCATATACGTAGTAAAGGCTCGAAAAAATTACACCGGCCGGGTCCGAAAAAATCACACCCTAAGTCGGGCTAGAAGCTACGTAGTCCAGTCAAACAGTGCCCCATAAAAGCGCAAGCCTACTTTATATCCAGCCATGGTATGACCGTTTCCCCAAGGCCCCGCACTCACGCAGGCTGAGGACTCAAAAATGGTATGTATATATATATATATATATATATATATATATATACAAGTAGGAAAAATGCTCCTTGCAGTCGCATGAAAAATACAATATGAGCCAGAAGGACAGCATTCAATTCGGGAAAAGACAAGATTTAAAATGTATAATATGAGCCAGCATTTACTTATGTAAAGGACAAGATTTAAAAGTTTAATATGAGCAGCTCCCTTTCTCGGGCTCATATTGACGCCTTGGGAAAGATGCTGTGTACGCAACTTAATCGATGCCAACGTATAAAATTAGAGTAAGTGTAAAAAATAAACATTGCTGAGAGCCGCCCCCCAGGAGCCTGCACAGAGTAACTTAACATGCTACTTAAACTATTGATAATATCACACTATTTACATAATTACGTATTATATATTTACGCAACCGTAATCTGGGGTATTTTTACACAACGAAGTTTTCAGCAAGTCCTTTTTGTCATTGCAGCCAGCATATAGCATTAGCTAGCTGTCATATACCATTAGTTTCTGTCACAGGTCTGGTGTATTCAATAAAGTATATGTCTGACTGAATGCTCTATCAGAATCATATGAGCATTTTTACACAACGAAGTTTTCAGCAAGTCCTTTTTGTCATTGCAGCCAGCATATAGCATTAGCTAGCTGTCATATACCATTAGTTTCTGTCACAGGTCTGGTGTATTCAATAAAGTATATGTCTGACTGAATGCTCTATCATGAGGGTGCGCGGAGCGCCCCTCATAATATGAGCTATAAAGGCACTTTGCGGATTAGGGAAACTGTTAATTAGCCATAACTAATTAACGGTAGGGAGTTGAGAGCTAAAGTTTACATTTTTGAAATCTCCAGGACAAGAGCTTTCGAATGATACCAAACTTGTCCGGAAAAAATGAACTTTGAAAAAATCGACTTTTTGATACAAGTTTAAAAGTGGGGTTTTTTTCTCTGTATCGACCACTTTTATAGGGCGATTTTTGCGCACACCGATTTTTCAAACGGCCCATAGGAAAAATTTTTCTATACTAATTTTTGATTATCTAGGTTATGGTCCAGATCAAGTTTATGTTTGATTTCCGAATTTCGCTCTGGGTCGATTTTTACAGATGGTCAAAAATGGAAAATCGACGTTTGGACTTAAAAATTTTTCGAGGTCCCAACACAGAAAATTGTCAAAAAGTCGTCTAAAATAGCATTTTTTGGCCATTTGGTGGTGCGCATATATAGTAAATCGGGGTCGCTGAACACGATGAGCATACTGCCGAAACCGCCCGAAGTGACCACTGGCCAGCATGGCCCCATGGCACCTCGTCCAGGGTCAAAGTTAGGGTCAAAGTATGGAAAAGTCACTAAAACAGCGTTTTTCGGGATTTTGGTTGGGGGCATATATAGTAAATCGACTACGCTCGTTTCAATGAGCATATTTTCAGAACCGACGGAAGTGACCACTGGTCACTATGGTCTAGGTGGCCTATTGACCAGTGGTCAAACCCCCTAAAACAGCGTTTTTCCAGGTTTTGGTTGGGGGCATATATAGTAAATCGACTACGCTCGTTTCAATGAGCATATTTTCAGAACCGACGGAAGTGACCACTGGTCACTATGGTCTAGGTGGCCTATTGACCAGTGGTCAAACCCCATGAACCCGCGTTTTTCAGGTTTTGGTTGGGGGCATATATAGTAAATCGACTACGCTCGTTTCAATGAGCATATGTTCAGAACCGACGGAAGTGACCACTGGTCACTATGGTCTAGGTGGCCTATTGACCAGTGGTCAAACCCCCTAAAACAGCGTTTTTCCAGGTTTTGGTTGGGGGCATATATAGTAAATCGACTACGCTCGTTTCAATGAGCATATTTTGAGAACCGACGGAAGTGACCACTGGTCACCATGGTCTAGGTGGCCTATTGACCAGTGGTCAAACCCCCTAAAACAGCGTTTTCGGGGTTTTGGTTGGGGCCATATATAGTAAATCGACTACGCTCGTTTCAATGAGCATATTTTGAGAACCGACGGAAGTGACCACTGGTCACTATGGTCTAGGTGGCCTATTGACCAGTGGTCAAACCCCCTAAAACAGCGTTTTCGGGGTTTTGGTTGGGGCCATATATAGTAAATTGTCTACGCTCGTTTCAATGAGCATATTTTCAGAACCGACGGAAGTGACCACTGGTCACTATGGTCTAGGTGGCCTATTGGCCAGTGGTCAAACCCCCGAAGACAGTGGTCATTGTTTGGAATAGAGAATCTTCTGGGAGTAATAAATTGCAGACTACTTCTGCCTAAGAGCAGCGCTCCCAAAAATTGGAAGAAGGACAAGTAGGAAAATGCTCCTTGCAGTCGCATGTAAAATGCAATATGAGCTATGATGGTCAACATTTAAATATGTCAAGGACAAGATTTAAAACGTCTAATATGAGCCAGCATCTAAATCGGTAAAGGACAAGCTGTAACTGGCTAATATGAGCCGCCACGTTTCTCTTGGGCTCATATTGACGCGAGGATACTAAGTTGAGTTAACTATTTTTCACTTTTCAAATTCGCATGTCACTTTTCAAATTCGCATGTACACGTAATTGTCATGACATATATACGTCTGGTCTTGATACAATAAGTAAAGTCAAGTGGGTAAGCACACATCAAAGTTTTACACATCAGCTGTGTATTTTATTGTATAAGTACAGTAAGCCGGTACTGAAGACTTGAAGAATACCGGTTTACTGGAGCTTTATGCATTTGTATCTAGTTTGCAGTGTGTGTCTATGATTTAGAAAACTGGTATATACCAAATGTATATGCCACTTAATTCAACTTTAAAGGGGAGAACTTTAGCTGCTTAAAGTGTTCACATATATACCTTAAATACGGTGTTTGAGCTAGTGAAATTAGATTCAGACAGGATACCTATAACCAAACATTATATGAAGCTAATGACATTACGCAAGACGGTGAGGATTTTTTCAGACTTGGGATTGGGAATAAAAGTAAAGAGTCTGTAGGCAAGATGGTAAGAGGTCGTCGTGATGTCAAGCCGTTGAAACCACGGCAGCGAGCGTCAATATGAGCCCAAGAGAAACGTGGCGGCTCATATTAGCCAGTTACAGCTTGTCCTTTACCGATTTAGATGCTGGCTCATATTAGACGTTTTAAATCTTGTCCTTGACATATTTAAATGTTGACCATCATAGCTCATATTGCATTTTACATGCGACTGCAAGGAGCATTTTTCCTACTTGTCAGAATCATATGAGCAAAACACGACGAAGACAGAGAGAAACCACTCCCTGCGGGCTGTCCGTGCGGCGTCAATATGAGCCCGAGAAAGGGAGCTGCTCATATTAAACTTTTAAATCTTGTCC
>JASAND010002442.1:0-14999 GCA_030248195.1 Trissonchulus latispiculum
GCTACATAATCTCTCTTATTTTCTGCCTAGTGCCACTCAGATCCTTGATGGTGTTGACACATAATAGACACTTGCTTCCGGACACGCCAGCTTTGTACACATAGACATGCTGCAAAAGTATCACTTTTTTCATATATTTCCTGACAGCGCTATAGAAAATATTTGACCCATTGGGTCGTGCTATTGTAGTTGACAGACATTCTAGTATAAAACTTATCGAAGTAACTTTATGACTTTTAACAAAAAACTGATAAATAGCCATAAGTATCCACTTGGAAGGATGTCTAGAGAGCGATTACCTCTCCTCTTACCTGTCATCTTCACCCTCCTTCACCCCAGGGTGCCACCAGTTTAACCTGTTTAGTAATTACCTGGTAGCTAAAGAATGTAAAGCTACCTGAACATTAGACCGGTCGGAGAAAAATTGCTATCCTGTTACATAGTCCAGGAACTCAGTTACAGAGATTTTACCACACCATTCCCATGCCTGCTGGAAATCCTAACTTGACGCTCATTTTTCTCTAAAACATGCCATTGTCTTACCGTCACTTATTTCGACATCGTCAAGACCTGGTGAAACGCTCAATCCATTCTTTCCCGAACTCCATTAGTTACTACTGCCTTGCGATTTGGATCTTTCACAGGAAGACATATTGAGAGGTCAAATAATCGAAGGGCTGTATAACCCAAAAGTTAAATAATGACTTTTGATGCCAAGAAATCTTACAGTCAATTGTGCGGTAAGCTTCTCAAATCGAAAAGGCCCTACAACAAGCTAAAGAAATGACCCAAGCTCACTAACTCAAACGTTAATGCTGTCTACGAACAAGAACAGTCCCAAGCCCACGAACTCATACAACGCCAATCCATAACAAAGGCAGATATGTTACATGAAATGTGGTAAAGACCTCAAAGTATCACGTCGTGAATGTCCTGCTAAATTGAGTAAAAGTAATTTTTGTTAAAAAATGGGTCATTATAAAAAAGTTTGTAGAAGTAAGACAATGAGTGAAACGACCACATCACGACAACCGCTCTCTGGCAGGCACTCTTGGGCCTCTTCATGATTCAGAAACTGAAAATAACATTAACGGTGACACTTTTTCTGTAAAACAATATTATTACGTAAAATATTCAACGACCCTATCCAACGCTTTTTTCGATCCAACTCGGGGGATTAAAGACTTTCCGCATCAAATCAAGATAACAGTTGATGCACGCCCTATCATTCGAGAACACAATGGAAAAACGGGGTAATCGAAAAATGGAAATGTAAATATGGTTGCAGTGCTAAAGCATAACGGTACGATACAATTATGCTATAACTTACGAAAATTGAATGATGTAATCATCCCCAGTAAATTTCCCGAAGATTCACACCCTTTCTTTATGGTTTTGGGGGACCACAGCTCCAGTAGGACTGAAGGGGCTACTTGCGGCAGAATTACGACAGCCGCAGTTATCAAGTTTCTGGACAGTCAAGTTTCACGATATTGCATCTCAGAACAAATCATTTCTGACAGTTTACGAATTCTGAATTCCAATAGTATCTTGCGCACAACGGCCACATACAGCTGTTTACAATCCTCAGTCTAATGGACCGATGAATCGATGCAACAGAGAATTAAAGTCGATGTTGCTGACAACTTACAAGTGGTTGATGTTGGTTCATTAGAGCACCAGAAACAGTATCAGAAACAGTTTACAATATCAGAAACATGTTGGCTATGAACCTCATAATTAGAGCAGTTTGGATACTTTGATGTTAAAGTTAGTCAATGTATCAAACAGAATGACAATTTATTCATTCTGTTTTATTAATAGTACTTAAAACGTTAGCTGTTATAACATGATTTCTTCGGCAAACGTGTCTGTTTTTAGTGAACAGGTCCAACATATTCTGCTTCTAGAAACAATCAGCAAAAGGAAAATTAGATTGCTTTATAAAAACAATATACTTTAAGACGATACCAAGGTTCCGTTTCGCATCCTGTTTGACTTGCAGGAACTGTCCGGCCAAAAATGTTTTAGAATCATCCCTTACGTTCTGGATAATTGTCATCATTATTGACATTAGCTTTACCATGGACGCAGAGTATCCTACTTTCGCTAAGGCTCATGCTGCTGTTGCCGGATTTTGGTCACTTGTTGGCGTCACAGGAAATATCGTGGCAAGTACATCGTTTCTTTGAAGCAGATAATGACGAATTGTTAGTAAGGATTTAAAAAATATTAATGCAACTATGTTGTGCAACTAGGAGGTTTCACTGAAACTGAAGTGTTAAAGTTGCGGCACAGAAATAAATGAATAATTACAATAAGTTTCAATTTTCAGTTTGCCGTATCTTAAAAATATTAAATTTTCCTTTAAAATATAAACGGACTTTTTGCAGCAACAACTAATTGCCACGCTCTGATTTCAGATTATCTCGACTTTGACACTATCGCGTGAAAACAGAAACGAACGAAATGTGTTCTTGATCAATCTGGCTATTGCAGACTTGATTGTCTCTGGTATAACTGTGCCTTCAAGTATCGCAGGTCAGTCAAACAGCATCGATCAACTTTTGAATAAACAAATTATTCCATGCTATGGATAGCAAGACTCCCTAACAGTTTGCTAAGAACACCTTTTTTCCTGTAGGATATAATTTGTATTAATTTGCAAAATTGAATTTAGATTCGGCTTCTGTCTGTATCTTTCTAGGTAGGACCTTAAAATGTAAGGTATTTGGTATTTATAACACCCGCACCTTTCTTACCAAGACGGTATTTTTCATGAGGTAAGCACACCTTTAGCGTTAACACATTTACTCAATGCGATGCCATTACATATGGGGTATTGTTTGTTTTTGATTGTCCATAGGAATCTGAAAAGCGAACTAAAATTACTGAACTTTGTCTGACTACAGGTCCAATGCTGGGGAAACAATTCTTTGAAAAACATAATTATATCTGCACAACTTTGTGCGTTATTTGTGCCCCTGGCTGTATGAGCTCAATCTTTGCTATTGTATGGATTGCAGCAAGTCGGTAAGAATAAACATTTCCTTTTCTACTCCACTAGGGCTGCCTTTGATCACAGTTTGTCTTGTTGTTTCTCATTAATGCTATATCTTTAATCTCTACTTTGCTTAAATTATCAAGTTTAAGTCAAATTATAAATAAACCGTTGCAAGTTTGCTCATTTAACATTGGCTCACTCGTTGTGAAGTATCAATTATTTGGGTTGTTAATGATAATATTTTTAAATACTATTGTCTACGGATTCGGATTATTCTTGCAGATACTACTATGTTTGTGATTATCAACTATTCTTGAGATGGTTTACTTATCGTCGTATTATTGTCTACCTTATGTTCACTTGGATTAGCTGTTTTATTATTCACCTACCAAACCATATTGGTTGGGGATATACAAGATACAGTCCAGGATCTCGCTTTTGTACCGTCGACTTAGCTACAAGGTCATACGGAGCTTTCTTTGGCAGCTTTGTAATTACTGGCATAGTTACAACATTTTACTTTTATTGGAAAATGTACAGGAGAATTTGTCGTACCACTTTAGCTAAGCGAAGCATTACTAGTGCAACACGACGCAAGAAATTGGGTGACGTGGAAAGGAGAATCTTAGGAGAAATCGTTTTGATAAAATCGTCTTTTAAGGTTTTTCTCGTCTACATTGTCACTTGGACGCCGGAAGCAGTTCTATGTTTTGTTGGTGTGAGATCTGACATCCCCGTGCCAGTTTATATGACGGGAGCGTTAGTAGCACATTGCAATAGCACCATAAATTTTTTCCTGTACTTTATGGACAACCCACACTTCAGAAGGCAGATGCAGAAACTATGCTGTAAATGTTTATTTTTTGCTGATGCACCGGTTCCTCACGCGGTTTAAATCTGGAGAGAGAGGCTAGTCATTTGCTGTTAAATACTTCATTATTTTTCCTAAACTTCATGCTGGCATTTCTGTTGTGGGATATTACTCACTGAGGACCTGATTGTTAGCTGCGCAAGAGCGCAGCAGCGAAATAAAGTTGTAGTTACCTTCATATTCAAAGTACAGTAGTGCGTTTAGTTTCATGAAATTACTCGACATTAGCTGCTGATTTTTAAATTACTATATCTGAAATTGATATTTCTGATTTATGTTTGGACTAGCTACGGTGCTAGCTGTACAAGTATAAAAGGAACTGTAAACGTGAATTTCAGCGGTAGTTGTCAGCAGGTTAGAACGGTTGGGGTTTTCGTTGGGCAGGTCTACATGGGGTTCGATTGGCGGCTCCCGCTTGGGCTTTTCGTAAGTGTGCTTCTGCCTGTTCGCGTCTCTTGTACAATTTGTGAAATGTTTTATTGAGTTCAGGTCCAAGTTTGAGCCATCCATGGTTATATTTATGAATATGAGTAAAGTCGTATGGTGGTTTTTCTATTTTGATAAGGTACATTAAAACGGACGTCTACGCTAACTTCAGGTTTATACTCTTATCAGATATTCTCTAGACTAGCTCTCACTTTTTAGGCCGAGGTATCACAGGTTGTTACAAGCAACCTTTTTGTCAGGAATGCGCAAAAGTACACTTAACTCTTCGTGAAAACAGTAAAGAGGTAACTTTTTCGTTTCTCACGGTATCTATGGTGTGCCGCATTTGCAGCTGTGTGAAAGGCTTGCTGCTTTTAGGCTTAAAATCCCCACATAAAACGACCAATACTACTAAGGAGACTGTCCAGGAATCTCCTCTCTGCTACTTTTACCATCTTCCAGATCCCCTCTGTAGCAGGAATATAAAGTGCCATTCCTAATGCGGATGTGGCATAATACTTGCCACTATCTGTTTTGAAGCTTAAATTAATGATAATATTACATTTAACTGTTTACTATGGACTTACCTATGCTAGTATTGTTTTAGTAGGAGATTTTGTCATCAATTCCCGTTTTAGTTTTAGTCGGTGATCCAAGGCAATTCAGTTTCAGTTTCAGTTTAGTCTGTCGACGAAAATAGTTGTAGTTTAAATTTAAGGTTCATTCCGGAACTAAATTTAAGTTTAATTCCGGAACACAATTTCAGTTTCACCTTTTCAGTTTCAGGTGAACATATCGATTTGAGGTCCAGCTCATTCAAAATGCTGTTGCTAGCCACCAGAAATAATGTGAAGCATAAATAGATGATTATTTGTCTCCCACTGCAGAGTAGTAAAGAAATAGCGGCTTAAAACCTTCAAGTATTCTTGTTTTTAGGAAAGACTTTGGTCTGATTTCAAGTCTAAACAGTTTCAGTTTAGCTACAGTATCAGTTTCAGCCCTCGGCCTATAACAATTGCCGTTTCAGGTCCCTTCCAAAATTAGTTTTAGTTTTGGTTTCAGTTCCAGTGGTTGAAACAATACAAACTTATACTGATCAGGATCTTATTTACAGCAACAGAACAAGGATTACAGAATTGGTTTCAGTTTTAGTTTCAGTTTCAGTGGTTGAAACTATACTAACTTGTACTCACCAAGATCTTGTTCACAGGAACGGGAACAGAAAGTGAAATAGTATCTCAGAACTATCCGGGGATCAGGTCTACTGTGAACGTTCATGGCTAGTCTACCATTGAACTGAACTAACTTGCAGAAGTGTAAAGTTGGAAGTGGATAACTAACCAAACTTTACGAGTGCAACTGCGCTAATGGAAACGACGACCTGAAAGAGAGGTAGAAGCTTGGCAGATTCCAGAGGTACAAGCTTGGCAGATTCTAGAGGCAGAAGCTTGGCAGATTCTAGCCCGCCAACCCAAAGAGAATCTCATCGAACGAAGTTAAACCACCAGCAAAGACTCAAAGAAAATACACACGGAACATTTGCCGAAATTTGCATACTGAAAATGCTACCCTACCTGCATCACTCCTCTGATTAAACCCTACCTATCGATTATACAATTATAAACAAAACCCAAACAGTAAAAATACACGGTGTTACAAATAGAGGCTGCATTTACTGGACAAACAAATAATGGCAAAAGGGGGAGACCCGCGAAAATTAGGGGCAACAATAAAGTTTTGACAAGAGGAATACATGCAAAATAATGGGACAAGCGAATAAAAGACAAGTGAATTTTTTCCCAAGCAAAACATAGAATTCTACATTCTATACTATACTACTATAGCTATACTTCTACGCATTACAAATAGACAACCAGGGAAATTACCCAACAATTGTACCCCAACAACAAACAAATACTCAATATAGATTCACTAAGCCGTCACGGCTAATGTTAAATAGAAAAACACCTATAAACACTACTAGAAGAGTTTATAAGCCTAATTAAATGTTGAAGAAAAATAAGGACGCTCAACAAGGTCAGCTTGGGGGGGGGGTAAAGCGAATGATTAAAAGAGAAACTATAACTTACAAAAAAGGAAAGGAGACCAATAAGGATAAATTGAATAAAGCAGGGAGAGAGCAAGACAGGAATACAACCGCACGTGACGAGGAACAAACCAGACTGTGGGAATCAGAGAAGTAGGCGATTATAAGTCTAGCAACCAGTCAGAGAAAAGATGATGAAATTTTACAGACTTCAATTGGTTGCTAAAACTGCAAAAAATGGACGGCACCTTTGCTGAACTATCTTTAAAATTTTACAACATACAGCGCCCCCTAGTAAAGAGGTCGGCTGATTAAACCTTAGATGATTTGAACATAGAAAATTGACAATTTCAATACAGTTTTAGAAAACTTACACAAAATACAATTCACTCTTAAACTACTATTTGCATGATTTCACACAAAAATAAAAACATTACAAATACAAACCGACCATACAGAGGCTAGACCCAACGTCCCTTCACTACAGAACAGTTTTCATTTCTCGCCCAGCTATAATTCAATTTTTAAGTTCTAAAAGCCATGCTGTAGAAAAATCCGAAATTGTAGTACTCTTCTCCAGACATGTGCAGGAGGGGAAGTTCTGGGGGGGGGGTGAAGGGCGGCCGAAGGCCGCCGAAAAACCGAAATTTTCAGGTTTTTTACCGGACAAATCCGGATACTGGGGGGGGGGGGGGGGAGGGACCCATCTGGGGAGGGGTGAGCGGAGGTGGGGGGGGGGGGGGGGGGGGGGGTGAAACCCCCCCCCCCCCAAGCACACGTATGCTCTTCTCCATTCTTCTAATTGGAAAATGAAACTTGTTCATGGGTAAAGCTGCAGAAAGCACAAAATAGTTCAACCTAGAAATCTACATATTACAAGATATTTACAACAAATGAGTATAAAGCATACCAAGCCAAAAGCAAAAGTTCCACTATATACCCGCAAAGCGCATTCCTCCCCGCCTCAAGGCCTGCAGCTCGCAGGACACAAACTGCCAACCAAGCACAAGCGAAAAGTTTTTGTTTCTCTCATATGATTTCTTGTAATGCTTGGGAGTGTTCGCAGCACCTACTCAGTTGTACAAACCAGGGTTTTTTGGTTTTCGGATTTGCGTCAACCTTGCATCCCGCTAATTTTAAGTTGCGTCCCGTTAAGAAATTTTGCGTCCAGGCAGAATTCTTGTTTTAGCGTGTTTTTAGTGCAAAAAATTGTTGTGTTTATGAAAACTTTGATAATTCTTGTAGTGTAATGCTATTTCAAGAATGTTTAGAAAGAAGATGCTGCTTGCCTGCTTAACTATAATGCACGATTATAAGATTACCTACAAAATATACGGAGATGCTTCCAATGTACACGGCGGGGGGTCAGGGGGGCGGAGCCCCCCAGAAGTTGAAGAATTTTTCGAAATTACAAAATAATCCGTAGTGGAAATGTTTAAAAAGATTTTATTTGGCATCTGTTGCATCTAACGAGTGCCTAGGGTAATTTTCGATATTTGACTATATTCCGATATTTCAATGTTAGTTAAACTAATTAAAGTAATAAAAATTTATGAAATATTTAGGAATATCATTGAGAAGAAAGGTAGTAAATATTGAAACATACATTTGATTTAGAAAACTCTGAGAACTATTAATCCTTGATAATAATATTGCAAATGAGCACCGGGGGGTCTGGGGGGGCTGAGCCCCCCAGAAGTTGGAGATTTTTTTGAAACTACGGATTAAATCCGTTGTGGAAATGTTTAAAAAGATTAATTTGGTAATTGTTACATCTATTCTAACTGAAGCTACTAACGCTAATTCATTTTTTGTGTTAATTGCATCTGTAAATTTTTGATAAGTCAGTAGAAGCATGTATGCTTCGTGCTGCATTATTCAACGGCAATACAGTGAAGCATTAGTAAATACTATTAACGCTATTTACGATAAATTCATCGTGAATTGCTCGTGCATAAGCCTTTGGTATTTGAAAATTTTAGAAAAATGGTAGTCTTGCATTATTTCAAATTCCCATTTGTGTATTTTTTACGAAAAACGTTTCTAGAAAAACCAAAAAATTTACAGTTACAAATTTGTTAATTTCATGGTTTTACTTTGTTACTAATCTTGACCTTGCCTGACCTGTTGAATGAAAACAATATAAATGTTAACGATTATGCACCTAGTAAGATCCATATATTTATTGAAGTGGAATTTACGAGTTCGAAAAGATCTGATATGGATGCATGTGGACAACAACTTAACAAATAACATTGAGTAACATTGAAGCATGACCTTACACCTTGACATTCCATGACAAGGTGAAAACACCGGGGGTCTGGGGGCGTAGCCCCCAGGATTCAAAGAAATTTTTGGAAAAAACAGAAAAATTGGTACTTGAAATATTTAAGTTTTTACTCTTACAAAAGTGAATTTTCTCCCGAAATAATGTTGCGTCTAGCCTGCGTCCCGTTAAAATTTCATTGCGTCCAGATAAGAAACTTTGCGTCCAGACGCACATCTGGACGCAAAAAACCCTGTGCGTCTATCAAAAGATTTTGAATACACCATTATAGCGACTTTCCGCAGAACCAACATAGCTGCAATTCCAGCCAAATTTTCGTGCTCTGTTACAGCACCAGGTTTGCTGCAATCAGACAGTTAGTTTTACATTTAGAAAGTTTGATATAAGGGTACTCTAAAGCACCACTTAAAGTTAAAAGTCACCAAGCGAGGCTACTGAAAAAGTGCTCGAAAAAAATGGAATTCAGCTGGCTAGTTTTTCATATGTCTAATCTGCGGAAACTCGCTATAATGGTGTACTCAAAATGTTTTGATAGACGCACTGGTACAAACTAGGCAGGTATCAGTTCTTTATTGAAATTGATTAAACAGTATCATGCAAGCATTAGTATAATTCAATAATTTTGTTAATTCTTGCCGATGATATTTTGTATTGGTACTATTGTTATTGTGAAAGGTTAAAATCAGGATTGAAAGATGCGAAGAAAAGAGTTTTTAGCTTTTATATCAGAGTATAATCACGTGACTTTGTAATTTCAAAATTCTTGCGTTGACTGTGACTCAAATTCCATGGCCACCTAACTTCCAGCGTTTGTCTAATTATATATAGTATGTATGTATAATACTTTTCATACATACGTACGTATATATAAATGTCTACTAACCGTACCACGGTTTGGCCGCTTGCAAGCACCAGCTTTTCCGTGGTAGATGTAATACACGGTTGTATGTGGACGCGGCATCGGGGTTGGGCGGGCGCGGAGAAAATCACGCTGCTGTAATAAACTAAAATCCAATACAAACCCAGAATGATTTACTCGGGTTTAGTTTAAAAAAAGTGTCCAGGGCTCAGATTGACCTGCCGAGTTTTGGACCTTTAGAATAATGCTCTTCCACCCAGTCACATCCCCGGTCAATGAGACTGGTTTAATGCGCTGAATTCAACCTTTCGAAGACTGCTTGAGCCAACACTCACTCTTACTAATTGAGCTCCTCTAAAATCCGGGTTTGGGTAAGCAACCAGAAAAATCCGGTGCCCCTGCACATGTCCGGTCTGTCTGTAGTCTTTATTTTTGGATTGCATACTGTGTTGTTGATAAATTTAGTCAACCTATCCGGACAATTATTGAACTATGTCGGTGCAGATAATTTTGCATGCACTGAAAGCCCACAAAGCAAATTTTCCTTTGTTAGTAGTATAGATGATGAATACCACCCGTATCTTTAACACATGATGTGTTAATCATATAGCTTCGTCTTCTTGGACGGATAATCCCCCTATATAACCCCGCTATCGTCAACACATGATGCCATCATCATGTCTACTCATCTTGTTGCAAGGCTTTTATTTGTAAAAACCCTAGCTAGTCATCAACAGCTGACTGTGACGTGATCATTTTCATGATTGCTTATATCACGTGACATAAAACCAATAGGGAACCCTAACCAATCGTGACTGCCTCTCCATTACGTCAAACCTCACGACTTAGGTACCTATCACCTACCAAGCTGCCTGCAGGCGCAAACGTACAGCGAATACGTATTGTTCCTCCTTACCGCGTCGCCATCGAATTTGCTTTAGTCATACCAATTTCCACTCAACGCGGACAAAAAGTATCTAATCTGTCATAATGTGTAAGCAAAGCACTTGCAATAACGTATCCTTTAAGGCTTCGGCAACCATACATTTTGCTTGCCCAAATCAATTTCTTCCTTTTCTAGCTTCTTTTAAAGCATAACAAAAAGACAGCTGTTAACTGCTGCGTATACGTTTCAGGCAACCTAATCAACGAAACTTCCAACGACACAAACACTGTTTATTCAATGGTCTGGTTGTTGCTAATTAGTCAAGCAATAAATTCTCCAGAACACGCACGTATATTGCAAAGTCTATATATTAACTATTAACAAACTTAAGGAACTAATTGAAATTATTAACGGGTTGGGTAAGCAAATGCTTACGTCTTGGGTAAGTACTTACACTAGTCACATGTAAGTAAGGCCACATATAAGTACACCTATATCTGCATTGGTATCTCTTAGCTTAGCAATGTAAGTGTTGTTTGTCGTAACTGTTGTGTTTTTACAAATAAAAAAGAAAACGTCAATGACAGCGGCGACAGAGAACCTTCCCGAGGTGCTGTTGTTAAGGCATACCAAATGCTGAACAAATCGTACTCTGTCAGTTGTGACGCCAGATTCCTTGATGTAGCGCCTGCGGGCAGCGTGGTCTTTAATGTGTTTTGGTAGCTTGCAAGGTGCAGGATTGTGGACGTAAGGTAAGTACAAGCAGGATTTTCTGAGGCAAATTTCATTTGTTTTTGAAGGCAAATGCCGATTTCAGGTTTACTTATTTAGTAAGCTGCTGCTTACCCAACCCGTTAATAATTTCAATTAGTTCCTTAAGTTTGTTAATAGTTAATATATAGACTTTGCAATATACGTGCGTGTTCTGGAGAATTTATTGCTTGACTAATTAGCAACAACCAGACCATTGAATAAACAGTGTTTGTGTCGTTGGAAGTTTCGTTGATTAGGTTGCCTGAAACGTATACGCAGCAGTTAACAGCTGTCTTTTTGTTATGCTTTAAAAGAAGCTAGAAAAGGAAGAAATTGATTTGGGCAAGCAAAATGTATGGTTGCCGAAGCCTTTAAGGATACGTTATTGCAAGTGCTTTGCTTACACATTATGACAGATTCGATACTTTTTGTCCGCGTTGCGTGGAAATTGGTATGACTAAAGCAAATTCGATGGCGACGCGGCAAGGAGGAACAATACGTATTCGCTGTAAGTTTGCGCCTGCAGGCAGCTTGGTAGGTGATAGGTAGCTAAGTCGTGAGGTTTGACGTAATGGAGAGGCAGTCACGATTGGTTAGGGTTTCTTATTGGTTTTATGTCCCGTGATATAAGCAATCATGAAAATGATCACGTCACAGTCAGCTGTTGATGACTAGCTAGGGTTTTTACAAATAAAGGCCTTGCAACAGGACGAGTAGACATGATGATGTCATCATGTGTTGACGATAGCGGGGTTATATAGGGGGTTATCCGTCCAAGAAGACGAAGCTATATGATTAACACATCATGTGTTAAAGATACGGGGGGGGGTATCCATCATCTATACTACTAACAAAGGAAAATTTGCTTTGTGGGCTTTCAGTGCATGCAAAATTATCTGCACCTCTCGACATAGTTCAATAATTGTCCGGATAGGTTGACTAAAATTTATCAACAACACAGTATGCAATCCAAAAATCAAGACTACAGACAGACCGGACATGTGCAGGGGCACCGGATTTTTCTGGTTGCTTACCCAAACCCGGATTTTGAGGAGCTCAATTAGTAAGAGTGAGGTTGGCTCAAGCAGTCTTCGAAAGGTTGAATTCAGCGCATGGCTTAACCAGTCTCATTGACCGGGGATGTGACTGGGTGGAAGAGCATTATTCTAAAGGTCCAAAACTCGGGAGGTCAATCTGAGCCCTGGACACTTTTTTTAAACTAAACCCGAGTAAATCATTCTGGGTTTGTATTGGATTTTAGTTTATTACAGCAGCGTGATTTTCTCCGCGCCCGCCCAACCCCGATGCCGCGTCCACATACAACCGTGTATTACATCTACTACGGAAAAGCTGGTGCTTGCAAGCGGCCAAACCGTGGTACGGTTAGTAGACATTTATATACGTACGTATGTATGAAAAGTATTATACATACATACTATATAATTAGACAAGCTGCTTGGAAGTTAGGTGGCCATGGAATTTGAGTCACAGTCAACGCAAGAATTTTGAGAATTACAAAGTCACGTGATTATACTCTGATATAAAAAGCTAAAAAACTCTTTTCTTCGCATCTTTCAATCCTGATTTTAACCTTTCACAATAACAATAGTACCAATACAAAATATCATCGGCAAGAATTAACAAAATTATTGAATTATACTAATGCTTGCATGAGACTGTTTAATCAATTTCAATAAAGAACTGATACCTGCCTAGTTTGTACCAGTGCGTCTATCAAAACATCTTGAGTACAACATTATAGCGAGTTTCCGCAGATTAGACATATGAAAAACTAGCCAGCTGAATTCCATTTTTTCCGAGCACTTTTTCAGTAGCCTCGCTTAGTGACTTTTAACTTTAAGCAGTGCTTTAGAGTGCCCTTATATCAAACTTTCTAAATGTAATACTAACTGCCTGATTGCTGCAAACCTGGTGCTGTAACAGAGCACGAAAATTTGGCTGGAATTGCAGCTATGTTGGTTCTGCGGAAAGTCGCTATAATGGTGTACTCAAAATCTTTTGATAGACGCATCAGGGTTTCTCTTTTACGTCCAGATGTGCGTCTGCACGCAAAGTTTCTTATCTGGACGCAATGAAATTTTAACGGGACGCAAGCTAGACGCAACATTATTAAAACATTATTAAAATTCACTTTTGTAAGAGTAAAAACCTTAAATGTTTCCAGTACCAATTTTTTCTGCTTTTTCCAAAAATTTCTTCGGGTCCTGGGGGCTCCGCCCCAGACCACTGGTGTTTCCCACTTTGTCGTGGAATCATGCCTCAATGTTACTCAATATTATTTGGTAAGTTGTTGTCCACCTGCATCCTTAATATCAGATCTTTTCTAACTCGTTAATTTACTTCAAAAAATATATGGATCTCACTAGGTGCATAATCGTGAACAATTATATAATTGTTCTCATTCAATAGGTCAGGCAAGATCAAGATTAGTAGTAAAGGAAAACCCCGAAATTAACAAATTTGTAACTGTAATTTTTTGGGTCTTCTAAGAACGTTGTTCGCAAAAAATACACAAATGACAATTTGAAATAATGCAAGACTACCATTTTTCTAAAATTTTCAAATACAAAAAGCCTATGCACGAGCAATTCACGATGAATTTATCGTAACTAACTAGCGTTTAATAGTATTTACAAATGTTTCACTGTATTGCCGTTGAATAATGCAGCACGAAGCATACACACACGATTCTTTATTTATTGATACTGACTTATTCAAAATTAAAAATTTACAGATGCAATTAAGACAAACTGCATTAGCGTTAGTAGCTCGAGTTAGAATAGTAACAGTTACCAAATTAATCTTTTTAAACATTTCCACAACGGATTTAATCCGTGAATTTCAAAAAATCTCCAACTTCTGGGGGGGGGGTCCGCCCCCCAGACCCTCCTGTGCTCATTTGCAATATTGTTATCAAGAACCAGTAGACCTCAGAGTTTTCTAAACCGAATGTATGCTTTAATATTTACTTTTCTCAATAATATTTCTAAATATTTCATAAATTTTTAATACTTTAATTAGTTTAACTAACATTGAAATATCGGAATAATGTATGTGTCAATAATTTCGAAAATCACTCAAGGCAAGAGTTAGATGCAACAGATGCCAAATAAAATCTTTTAAAACATTTCCACTACGGATTATTTTGTAATTTCAAAAATTTCTTCAACTTCTGGGGGCTCCGCCCCCGAGACCCCCCGCCGTATATTTTGGACGCATCTACATATCTTCTGTGGATCATCTTATAAGCGTACATTAGAGTTAAACAGCATCTACTTTCTAAATAGTCTAAACAGCGTTACACTACGGGAATTATCGAAATTTTCATAAATAAAACAATTTTTTGCACTAAAAACACGCTAAAACAAGAATTCTGCCTGGACGCAAAATTTCTTAACGGGACGCAACTTAAATTTAGCGAGACGCAAGGTTGACGCAAATCCGAAAACCAAAAAACCCTGGTTTGTACAACTGAGTAGGTGCTGCGAACCTCCCAAGCATTACAAGAAATCATATGAGAGAAACAAAAAACTTTCGCTTGTGCTTGGTTGGCGGTTTGTGTCCTGCGAGCTGCAGGCCTTGAGGCGGGGAGGAATGCGCTTTGCGGGTATATAGTGGAACTTTTGCTTTTGGCTTGAAGTATGCTTTATACTCATTTGTTGTAAATATCTTGTAATATGTAGATTTCTAGGTTGAACTATTTTGTGCTTTCTGCAGCTTTACCCATGAACAAGTTTCATTTTCCAATTAGAAGAATGGAGAAGAGCATACGTGTGCTTGGGGGGGGGGTTCACCCCCCCCGAACCTGAGCTCCTACCCCCGGAGGGTCCCTCACCCCCCCCCCC
>JASAND010002443.1:0-25078 GCA_030248195.1 Trissonchulus latispiculum
TAATAGGTATCTATTTTACAAGGATTACATCAGTCTACGCATAAAGTTTACATTCGTTATTCTATACAGTACATCACTATTTTTGTGTTATTTCTAAGGTTTTATAACATTTTTATGGTTCTAGATTAGCTAAATTACGAATCTAGGTTGTCTGCACAAACATTGTTATCGATGCCCCATTCGGACAAGAATTTCCGAGGGCAGTACATGGGCTTAGCCCGAAGACCTAACTCCTGCGAATTTATGCCTATACCATCGACAGATGTTGAAGTCGAGGTACTGTGCCCATCATGGAGCAAGCGGCAATAACTAATACACATCTCTTCCTACAGTACGGATGTTATGTACTGAGGCAATGCCCAACATGGAGCAACTTTAACACAACCAGGTTCTAGATCATCGGTACAGATGTTATAACCGAGACCTCTTATTCACAAATCAAAACACTATTCGCTAGAAGGAAGTTTGGTCAATACAAGGTTATGACAATCAAAACTATACAATTCTTAGAGTGCAGTGCACTATTTCAAAAATGTCTACAAATTTCTTTACAAGTGGGGTAATTATTTCTTACAAACTTTATACAAATTCTATTTTACAATCACAGCACTGTTTAGCGTCCAAACTTATCGTTCAGACGAGTGACGACCCGAAGCAGGGCCGGAGGAGGCATATCCACGTTTGGACCTCCTAAAGGGATTCTGAAATAGGGGACTTGGCCCAGACAACAAAGGGCTTTCGGAGAAAAGTTTCTCTACATTAGGTGCAGAGGATCTGCCGGATTTCTTAGGATCATCGGCAGGGGAAGACTGATTTGAGGAGGAGGTTGAAACCAACTCCATAATCGAGATTTTGGGTGCATTTTTGGTAGGCCATTGGTATCCGGCTGGCGTCTGTACGGATAGCACTACCATAAAGTGGTCGCTATTCTCATTGTAGAGATAGAGCGAATTTCTCTCGTAACTTTGACTTGATCCAAGCAAGGCGTCTGGCAAGAATTGTTGCCAAGCCCAAACGGGACCAAACTTTGAGTATGACTGTATAGGCGTACGTAGCCAAGCAGCAGTCAAAAAGAGTTCATCATCGGTAGCATATTCGGCGGTTTTGGTAAGTCTGTTTTTGACTGACTCCAGGTCGTTAAAAAGTGTACGAAAACGCCGTTTATGCTCGTAAGTCTCAAGAAAGGTGAGTAAGTCTCGCTTGATGTGTACCCAATGCTCTTCAGAGCCAGTAATGGCTAAGGAGATGGCACGATAGTAACAATTCCCGTCTCCAATAACATTAATGACCTCGTAAGGCTCATGGAGTGGGGTGTGTCTCATCATCTCTGGTAAGATATGATCAATTGGCAACCCGCGTAATAATGCCATATGACGTTGCCAACGAGCATCCACGGGATTAAAGAAATGCCTACGGTTAAAAGCAATGGGATCCTTTACTGGTGTTAAAGATTCTTCACCCATAAATTGAGGACTACTATCGGAATCTGAAGCGGAATCTTGGGAGGAAGCAGCAACTTTCAACGGGGCAACACTTTTCTGTTTAGGAGAAAGCGGAACTCGCTTCCGAGGTTTCACAGCCGGTTTTTCCGGGCTGGTATCTGAACGAGCAACTTTAGATTTTCGACCTGGTTGCTTGCGAACTACCGGTTGCGGGTCTTCATTTTCAGAGGGAGAGTCAGTGGCAGGCGGTGTTTTAGGAGGTTCCGGCTGTAATGGTACTTTGGCAGTTTTCGAGTGCCGCTCCTTAGGAGCAGGAGATTCGTCCTTATCTGAATTTGAGTCATCATGATCGGGGGGCGTAATTACACGAGGTCAACACAAGGGAGGAGGGGAAAAACAGGAAGGGGAAAAAACCCCCGGGGGGAGAGTAGAGGGTAGGAGGTAGGCCTGCGGGGGCGCGGCGGGGGGGTGGCGGCGGGGCGGGTTTGGGGGTGTAGGAGGGGGGGGGCCAGGGGGCGAGGAGCTGGGGCGGGCGGGGGGAGTAGCGAGGAGGTGTATGTATAGGGGGGGGGGGGGGGATATACCGCGGGGGACCGCGGGGGGCGGGGGGGGCGAGAAGGGCGGGGAAAAAAGCCATGGGGGGAAAAAACCCTTACAAAGGATTTTCCCGGGGGGGGAAGGCACAACGGCTTCGGCAAGGGGGAAGTAAACGGGGGGTCCGGGGCGGCCCCGGGGGGCCCCAGGGGCGAAATCGGACTGGTGCCGATTGGTCAAGCCAAATTTCATTTTCGGCCAAAAAGGCCCTAAAATGTTTCTCCCCTTAAATGGGTCAAATCTTGCTTCTAAATACAAGAAAAACGGTAATCTGGACAGGATAGGAGCTTAAACTACCGAAAATAAACAATTTTTAAAACTTTCCAAAATTTGCCTATGTTTAATGTGTTCAACACGAAATTTCAAAAGTAGTATGCCTGGATGTTTTCAGTAAAACTAATACCTATTTTGATACGAGTTATATTCACTCACTAGAACAACCCGCTGGGCTTTAATTTAGAACCATTAAAAATGCTCGTACTCAAAAATGAAAAATCTTAGAAATAACACAAAAATAGTGATGTTCTGTATTAGAATAACGAATGTAAACTTTATGCGTAAAAACACTGATGTAATCCTTGTAAAATAGATACCTATTATAGACTTCTATTGATGTACATTTTAAAAAATAAAAAATAATAAAATATAAAAATTTTTTTTTTTTTTTTTTTTTATTTTTTTGTTGTTATAATCAGTAACTTGTAGTGATTCGATATGCGAGGGTATTCAGTGTTGATTGTGTCTTTAACTCGCTGACATCTTATAACCGATAATTGATAAACCGCTGACATCTCTGTAACCTTAGGTAGTTTTAGGTTTAGCTGACTTCTTCGTTTCCCGAATGTTTGATAGTGTATGTTCCATAGATTCTTACTTAAATGTTCTTAGGTCTCCTCTCGTCTCTAATTGTATGTTGCTTGAGTGAATGATAATCGTTGCTAATTAGTGTGGATAGTTAATTAACAGAGCATGGTGTTGCCCAGAGTGATCTTACTAAAAAGATAGCATGAAATTTAGATTTACGAATGGCTCCCAAATTGGTTGTAACGTCAGTTGAATCGGATGCAAAGATTGAAGGTGTTGCTGATCCAGAGTTGCCCTTGCCGTTAGATTGTCCTGAATCCTTAAGAGGTCCTCATCGTTGGAGTAGTGATTTGCCCGAAGGTCTCAGAATGGAGCCTGGAATGATTGATATCTACACAGATCCTCGTAGAGCTGAGTTGTTTCGTCCTAATGTGCGTGTGCAGTTAGTGTCCCAGATTGCCCAAATTTGCACGTTCCTGTGCTTGCAGTGTTTTTGGAGAGTGGGTTTAAGTTTTTATGGAGTCCCGTTTGTAGTTTTTCCGTTGTCCGATGATGTGCGTTTGTCCCGTGATCCTCATAAGTTGCGTCTGCTTGAGCTTGTTCCCTCATTAGGAGGTGGAATGTTTCGTTGCCCTAACATTAGGTGTCAGTGTCCGAAAGTGATTATTTTACATGAGCATGAGGATTGGTATTATGGTAACGGTGTGCAAGTGTTGCCTGCAGAGGCTAGGTTTCTGTTAAATAACATCCATCGTGTGTTCCCGTTGCATGTCCCGTGTGATGTTTTAGATTATCGTATGCGTATGCTTGGTGAGTGTCCACCATTTCATCCTATTATTCTTAACTAAGTTCCTGATCCTTAAGACCATAAGTTCCTTTTAAGATCCTAACTCCTAATCTGTCCTGATCCCCATGTCGCTGAATCAATCCTTAGGTAGATACTAGAGTAGAGTCCGATATAATACTGTGTGTGCGTAGTGTGAATGTTGATAACCTTCTTAAGATCCTCATTTTCCTTTTGTTTTGTAGAGTCATGTCAAGTTACGTTGCCCGTTGGTTGGCCCAGTGTGATCTGTTGAGTGAGGAGAGTGATGATGATTATCATTCGGCAGCTGCCTACCTGCCGTCGTCCTGGTCCGCTTCTTCTTCTTCTTCTTCTTCTTCTTCCTCCTCTTCGCCGTCTTCCGGCATTGCGTGCTGGAGTCGTTCTCCTACCATCCTGCCGAAGGTCCTTCAGTTGAGATATGATCCCGGTCCCCCGGAGAGCTGCTGTCCATCGTCCGCCCAGCGAGGTCCAATGAGAGCTGAAAGCCAATTGCCGCCGGAGCTGAAGATGCTCCACCACCGTGGCCAACGAGATGTCATCTACTGTGCGCCAGGTGCCAATGATAAGTTCGTCCCCTTCCGCCCCCTCTGTGTGTTGAGTTCTGATGTGGTTGCGTGTTGCACTCTGTTGTGTGTGAACTGTTTTTGGAAATTTAGTTTAAGTTATTTTGGAGTGCCTTTTCGTTTTGTTCCTGCACCTACTAAGTTCCAGTTTTATGATTTTCCCACTAAGTCTTCTCTGTTGAATTTAGTTCTTCCTAACCGTTCGCCTGCCTTTCGTTGCCCTAATAGGATCTGTTTGAGTTCTTCTACTATCATTTTGCACGAGATCCCTAATTGGCGTTTGCATGGCCCGTTCACTATTCGTAACCGGCAGCCCATTTTTGTTGAAACTTTGTTGGATTGTTTGCCTGGTTTGCATGACCCTCCCATTCCGGAGGATTTTCTGAATGTTGACTTTTAAGTTTGTTTAGTTGAGGTGCAACTATCTAGATTGTAACATCAGCCCTTCTAGACTCCCAGTTGCTTATACCTATGATTGCATAATGATAAGTTAGTAGAGTAGGAAGTTCTCACAGATATAAAGTAAAATAACATAGTTAGTTGCACCCATCAGTTTACCTTTATTTCCTTCTGTTCTTTTCCTTTACCTTCCTTT
Organism: Trissonchulus latispiculum; assembly: GCA_030248195.1. Classification (NCBI taxonomy): domain Eukaryota; kingdom Metazoa; phylum Nematoda; class Enoplea; order Enoplida; family Ironidae; genus Trissonchulus; species Trissonchulus latispiculum. Next base: position 4,825 of record JASAND010002443.1, read on the forward strand.
TCTTTTCTGCACTGTTTTTCTCTGTTGCCTGTATGTTTTCTTTCAGTTGAGTACAGAATTCGGCAGTATTGAGTTTACCCCACGTACGGCGTGTCCGGACCCAAGACCCTTTAGGCATACACTGATTACTGCCCAGTTGTGTTCCGAATTAACGCACGAGTTCTATTTTGTTTCACTCCAACCACCTCCACCGTCCTTAACTTAGTTGTTTGTAGTATTTGATTTGACTACTAACGCACACTTGAACTGATAGAGAACGTTCATTGACGGAACTAAAAATACTAACAATAAAGTAGCACGAATTAAATTGATAGTAGCTGTTTCGTTAACCATGCATGTCGTGTACTAGTTTTAGATTCTTTCTTTTCTGCACTGTTTGGTTCCAGTTCCAGCACCCTTCGCCATGGATCTTGAAGCACAGCATACCTGCATCTGGATTTGTCATGAGTTTCACTTTATTGTCGGTTTTGTTTTCTTAGTTTTTGAGATTCGAATTTGTAAAGAGAGAGAGAGAGTTTTGAAATGAATTGATAGCTGCTTTCTACGGGTAATTATCGAATTTTGAGTGAAAAAGCTGACATTTGGTTGTAACCGTCAACAGTAAAAGGCTTATTTTGGTATTATTCCATTCCGTCTTAGAGAAAATGGGTCTAGGCTAATTTTACCTGACCTTAGGCCAATTGTCCCCTCGCTTTAGGCCAATTTTTCCTGATATCAGGCTGACTTTTCTAGAGGTAGAATTTACTGTACGTGCGTATCAGAGTATTGCTGACGTGATAGAGATTATGGAAAACTGAATTATCAACTCCGGTCGTGTTAATTTGCTGACTAAAAAGTTTTGGGAAGATTGTAGGATCTCGTATACGCTTACTGAGCTGACTGTCCTATTGTCTAAGTTTCGTCCCCGAGTTTGTGAAAGCTGACACGAATTTTCCCCTTGAGTGTTTTATTCTTGCGAATCAAAGATAGATATGACCCCTAGTGGACAGAATCCGGTCCTCGAGTGATTTTTCGTCGGTGGCTAGGCATTGTTGCTAGCTACCCCTGTTTAACCTTACTTATTTGTGTGTGTTCGATTCTAGGCTGAGTCTCAGCATTGGTATTTTTCTGGTTCCTTGATCCAGTGGTGGTTGGTCCGATGGTACGATTCCCGGCCAGCAACTTCAGCATCCTTCCCGTCAGACCGTATCCCGGTCGTCCGTGAACAGCGTCAGCATCAGCGTCAGCGTCAGCGTCGTCAGCATCAGCATCGTCAGCATCGTCAGCATCCCTACCGTCAGACCGTATCCCGGTCGCCAGAACAGCGTCAGCATCAGCGTCAGCGTCGTCAGCATCATCAGCGTCAGCATCGTCAGCATCATCGTCAGCATCCCTCGTCAGACCGTATCCCGGTCGTCCGTGAACAGCGTCAGCATCAGCGTCAGCGTCAGCGTCGTCAGCATCAGCATCGTCAGCATCGTCAGCATCCCCCGTCAGACCGTATCCCGGTCGTCCGTGAACAGCGTCAACGTCAGCGTCAGCGTCAACGTCAGCATCGTCAGCATCCCCCCGTCAGACCGTATCCCGGTCGCCAGAACAGCGTCAGCATCGTCAGCATCAGCGTCAGCATCGACAGCGTCAACATCAGCGTCATCGTCAGCTTGTCAGCAGCATCATCAGCGTCATCACCGTCATCATCACCATCATCCCTATCAGATTTCCTGTCGGTGGCCCTGCCTGGTCACCCGAACTATCTCAGAACTGATTGGACTATTGCCACAGCTACATCAAACTGTTTGGATTTCTGCCACAGATGATTCCTCGTCCCATCCTGCTCCGGCGCTGGTTATCATGATTCGATAACTCACTCCCTATAGACAGCTGGGAGTAGCTACAAACTCTCTTAGCGCCATCCCCGGTTCAGATCCTGATCTAAAATATGTGAACAGTTTCATAACATGTATGCATAAAATGTATTGGTATTGTACTCTGCGGTTTCTTCCTTTTGCCTAAAAAGGTTGGTAACTTTAATTGTGTTCGCTGACTGGTTAGCTGTGAACGTTTGTGGTTGTGCCCCCGGTTTGCTCCTTTCGTCCTAAAAGGTTCCTCGGATCGACTCCTTTGGCTGACTAAAACCTAATCTGGCAAACTGTGAAGATTGCTTCTCTGGTATTGCGTGTTGGCTATTTTTGTCTGTATATTTTGTCCCCCTAGTGTAACTTTACCGGCTTTTTTATTGTGTGAAGTGTGATGGGTAGGCTTAGTTTTGGCTATTTTTGTCTGTATATTTTGGGTTCCAATAGTTCCTTTGTACAGTTGCCGTTTCCTTTGGACAATCACAGTTTCTGGGTCTAATGGCTGAATCGTGTCTAGGACTTTTGAAGGGTACATAAGCGAAACCTGAACAAACCAAAAATACTAACTATGCTTGTTTTTGTGTTGCTTACTGCTTACTGGGTTGTTTGTGTTGCTTGCCTATTTGTGGACCTGCAATAATCTCTAATTAACCTATTTGTAAACTAATCTGTGTGTAATAATTTAATACTGTTTAGCACCAATTCGTGTTGTGACCCCCTCTTCGGTACCAATTCGTGTTGTGACCCCCTCTTCGGTAATTGTGCGTGTCTGTGGAATTTTCCTGTTTGTTTCGTTTGCTGGGGTCTTTTGCTGACTAATCTGGAAATTAAGCGAAAATATTTGACAAACTACTTACCTGGGGAGTTTTTCGTCCCCAGGTAAGCCTCTTAGAAACCAATTTAGGAACGATAAGAAATTTTTCCCCTTTCTAATCAAAAATTATGGCCACTCTCTAAAAGGACTTCCAACGCTCACCGCAAATCCTGACTGACAGTTTCAGTCAGGACAAAGAGTAATCTGCTGGGGTGACTGACTCAGCAAGGTTCTTGTTTTTCACCCAAGTCAGTCTTGGGGTGGACTCGGTACTGTCAAGTCGTATCTTTCGTCTGCTGAGAGCAGTTACTACAGTTTCACATTTTTGGTTGGAAGTCGATATTGGCCGTTGTGCCTTGTAGTTGAGTACCACTTGTTTAGTTGAGAATTGCCTAGCCCCGACTGCATTTTCTTATCGTGAATCTCGCTTACTTCTGCTATTGCTACATTTTATTTCCGGATCCGGCCTGTCACTGGAGTGTCAAGTAAGAGTGTAAGTTGGTGTGGGAACAGAGTGTGTTAAAACAAACTTAGTTGTTATCTGTAAGCATACCTAATTCTGATTGTAATAGAATTCAAATTTTAGTCTTGTCTTTTCTAGGGATTACTGCTCAAGTTTTGTTTAAACAGGCGTTAGTGAAAATTATTTTAGTTAGTTAGTTAGTAGTCAGTTGTGAAAGTAAGCTGGAGTTTCTGCTCAGCTACTATTAGATCTGCGTGTGGAAAAATTCTTGGACCTCTTCAGAGACTAATCTAGAGTGACTATTTGGACAAGCCCGACGAAGGAGTCTCGGTACCTGAGTAAACTGTTCCTAAGGGACTTTCACTTTCGATTATAAAATCAGTGCTAGGTGGAACATAACCTGAAGAAGAGGCACCGGTATCTCTATAGAGATAGATAGAGCAAACAAGAGCAGTCTTGAATTGTAATAATCTGGGCATATCTGTGGGTTGGAGGCCTAAACCCCCCTGGAAGAGTTAAAGAGAGCGTAAAATCAGTGCTCTAAAAGTTCCTAATTGGAATAAATTAACCTACAGCGCTAGCCTATTTTATTACATAAAATCATAATAAATAAAATACCGTAATACATTTAATCTGAAAAATTAAAACTTGATTAATTAGTTTAGCAGGATTAGCAGATGGAATGCCCGACTGCTAACCTACTCCTACCAAATTTCATACAAACCTGGAATTACTAATAGCACCGCTGATGCTCTTTCTAGACAACCCATTCTGTCGAATACAGACTTTTTTGACGACGATATGCGTTTAGCAATCGTAGTTGAAGAGTTGGCTATAAAGCTTTCTGAGATTCAGTCCGCAACAGAAAAAGATTTTCGTATTCAGCAGATGGTTGGATACATACTACATGGTTGGCCTAAGAAAGTTGAAGAAACTTTGCAACCTTTTCGCAAACTACAGATTGAGCTGTCTTTAGTGAACGGATGTCTCCTCAGGGGCGACTTAATTGTCCTTCCAGAGACTCTACGTGAGAAAGCTATTTCCTTGGCTCATGAAAGTCATCCGGGGATTGTGAAAACTAAGTCACGCCTACGAGATCTCTACTGGTGGCCAGGGATTACAAAAGACGTTGAGTCCACGATTCACAACTGTTTCCCTTCTCAAGCAAGCGACAAGGCTTCAATCCAAAGACGCCACCGGTCCAGCATATTGACTGGCCTAAGGGTCCGTGGCAAAAACTTGGTTTGGACATTTCCGGTCCGTTTGCCAGACAGTTTCGATTTTTGTTGGTATTGCCTGACTACTACTCCAAATGGCCTGAGGTAGCTGCCATGGACTCAATTACATCTACATCGGTGATAAAGTTTTTGGAACCAATTTTTGCGAGATTTGAGAATCCTCAAGAAATAGTCAGTGATAATGGTCCTCAATTCATCAGTTCTGAGTTCACCGACTTCCTGTCAAGATTAGATATCAGACACACTCGTTGCTCCATCTACAATCCCGAAGCAAATGGCTTAGTGGAGCGATTTAATCGCGTCCTGAAAGAGAGTTTGCAAGCAGGCTACTTGGAGGGAGCACATTGGCAAGATTCCTTACGACGCATCCTTCTGTCTTATAGAACGACATCCCACACTGCAACAGGTCAAGCTCCTGCTAAACTGTTGCTGAATAGGGAAATTCGAACTAAGCTTTAGGCTCCTTGTTTATCTCCTAACCGGAAAGAAGTCAGGGATAAAGAAATCCGGGAGAATATTCAAGCTTATCAGCGCAAGTATGTGGAACAAGCCAATGAAAGACAAAGAGTGAAGATGCCTGATTTCCGCATTGGAGATACTGTTCGACATAAACTGTCGTCACACAGGAAAGGAGAGTCGAAGTTTGGGCTCCCTAGAACAATAGTAAAGGTGAAAGGTAAATCGACATATCTTCTTAGTTCTTGTGAAACTGTCAGCGCCAGAAATTTGGTAAAAGTTAAAGATCAAATGTCTGGCCTGCCTAGCTCTGACAGTACCCGAGCTGAAGATGGAACTGTAGGCGTGAACTATTTTCCTCCAGTGGAACATCCTTTGGAATTTGAACCGATCAACGTCGATCAGGCAGTACCAGTAGATCGATGTTATCCTCAAAGAATTCTACGACGTCCTTTGCAGTTTGTTCCCGGGTCGGACTCGGATGTTGGCTTTATTCGGGAATGAACTGTCTTTTTCAAGGAAGAGGAAAAGTGTTGTGTTTGAAGATTGAAATTGAGTATCTTGCTAGAGATTTTTGAAACATTACGGTGTTTGAAGTAGTTAAAGAGTACATAACGTATAAGTGGCACAGTTATACTTCTGTTGCCGTTAGATACCCTTCAATAACAACAAATGTTCTTAATTAATATCTTCAGAGTGCCTCGCAATATAGACTAAATCTTAGTCATTAAGCATAAACCCAGCACAGGGTAACTTATATCTTGCTTAACCTTTAACTTTAATAGGAAGCCCTTTAGAAGGAAGGAAGGAAGGAAGGAAGGAAGGAAGGAAGGAAGGAAGGAAGCAAGAAACATTCAGACATTCAAATACCAGTGGATAATCGGGTAGGAAGATCATCATTTACGAAGACATGCTGCTGCATAATTCTGTGGCTCGGTTCCAATCCATAAATTCGGTGACTGAGACCATGGTTGGCGACGGCTTCCATGGTCAGATTGACCAAAAACGGAATGTAGGCCACAAAAAAGTACAGGAATCGCGAATTAATGGCTAAATCGGAGGGATAGCCTTTCCAGATCAGTCGGCGCATCACCCAATTGCCCTGGCGGCAGATAACATAGACCTAAAACTATGCCTCATTATATATGACGACAACAAATTATATATTTGCTACTGACGCATGCTTAGGTGTATTATTCGCTAAAATTAATTCCTGTATGATCTATCAAGAGTGCATCATGATAAGAGTATGACAGTAATCCTAGTCTTAGTTATCAGAGCAAAACTATGCTCTGTTCGCTAACGGCTAACCCTCCCCCACAAATTGGACCCATCACTTCAAAGAAATTTAAGCGCTAAGCCTGCATGCTAAAGATCGAAAACACAACGCTCTTAGAAATGTTCCAGTAGAAACTACAGGAATGACTTTTGTAGTTGATAAATACAAAAGCTTTTGTAGAAACTACAGGTTAACTCTTGTAATTTCTACAGGTCATCCTTGGTAGTATTTACCCGATATACTTTGGTAGATTGGATTACAAATTAGACTAGTATTCAATACAAATGAAACCTGTAGTTTTCACTGGTTTACAGGTTTACTCTACAAGAAAGTACTCGATACGCTGATAAAGCAAACTAAGTATATAAGGGCGACAGTGGTCATAATTTTTGAAGATTGAAATTTTTTGAATATTTTCAAATTTTCAGTCTTTCAACACCCCGTGGGTGATTTTTTGTGACGGCCGCTCCCTGCCGAAAGTATTTTTGGAGCGGCCGCCCCCCACACCTGTACCCCGCCCCCTATTTCATTAACAGGTCGCTCCAGTAAAATTTACAGGTTTTGTCTTGTAAAAGCTACAGGTTTGGTATTTGATTTAGGATTGTCAAAAAAGCCTAACAAAACTACAGGTTTCTTTAGTATTTTCTACAGGAAACTCCTGTTATAAAAACTACAGGTTTCCTTAGTATTTTCTACTGGAAATTCCTGTAATTTTTAATATTCGAGAGGTCGGTAAAAAATACAAAAGTTAGTTTTGTGGAAAATAGAGGAAGCTCCTCTAGTGACTGACCGCACAGGAGCACTTTTGTAGAAAACTACAAGAATTCCTGTAGTTTCTACAGGAGTCTTTTTAAGAGTGAACTACTACTGCTAGTTAGTGCTACTTAGTTAGCTATCTACTTAGATACTTGGTGCTTGCTGTTCACTAGAATTGAAATTAGGTCAAATCCGATGCGAAGTCAAGCCAAAGTCGCTGCGTAGATAACCGAAATCCGGTGCATTGGTAAGTCAAATTCGGTGCGTAAAAGAACCAAATCCGGTGTTCAGTCAGGCCAAGTCCGGGGTAGGCTGAACTGAACAAATCCGGTGCGTAGATAAACGAACCAGCTCGTAGTTAGCGGAAATTCAAAGCGTCAGTAGGCCAAATCGGTGGCTTAGACAGGTTAAATCGGGTGCGGTGCTTATGAGCAAACCAATTTGCTGTGTAGACCAAGTTGAAAGCTTGTTATCTTGTTAAAAGCAGATCCAGCTTTAGCTTCTTAAGCGTAATCTGCCAAAGCCGACCGAACAAAGTGAAGTGTATCAAACAAATTGCTTTGTAGTTTTTTAACATCATTTTAGCAATTTTAGCAATTAACAACGTTATTGGTAGCCTTGCTGTAAAATTTGGCTGAAGTTTTTGCTTTTTTGGTAAGGAATCATTATAGATTTAGTGTTTTTGTACTTGTTGAACTTAGGTAAAGTTACCTGAGATGCTACATTGGTCAACTCCACGGCAATGTCGCCTCCGGTATTTCCCATTCCAACAATGAGGACTCGTTTATCCTCGTAGCCAAGGGGGATCTTATAGTCTCTGGAATGGATTATTTTCCCACGAAATCTCTCTGAGCCTGGGAAGGAGGGCTGAAATGGTGTCACGTGATGTCCAGTACAGATCATAACTCCATCAAATGTATCCTCTTCTCCTTTCTGCTCGCTCTCACTAAAATCAGAATCAGCAGAATTGAAATTAGAAATTCGAATCCGTATCTGTCTTGGAGAAAATTAAATTTTTTGTTTTAGACTCTTCTGTCCTCCTTAAAGCGGTAGAAATGCGTAAGCGCTTTCGGTAGACCAATGTAGGTTTTGTTGGATAAAGTGTAGCCATTTGCTGATTGTTTTAGCGACTCATGTGACCCCACCGGTTAAAAGATGGCAACGGTGGGTGCAGATTACTAATTTCATTTTGGATTTTTCATTTGACGGGCACACTGACATGCGACTTGCCGTTACGAAAAATGTAGAATTAGATAAATTTATTTTTCCAGATCCTAATTAAATTAATAAATTAGACCTTTGTGTCTTGCTTAGAATTAGTATTTTGCATATTTTTGGGTGACCTTACGAGAAGGTCACCGTTAATTATTTCTTCTTAGACTTAGTATAGATTATTTTTGTACATTGTAGATTTAAATCCTATTATTCCCTCCTTATTTTTGCTGTTTTTGTCAAATCTCCAATGTCTCCCTTTCTAATAAATTTCTCTGTTCAAGGCGCTCTTCAGGATTATTTAGGTTTTGTGTGGCCTTCGTATTCGGTGGATCGGCAACGTCAATTTTTCAGGACTGGCAAAGGCAGAATCGAGTGTTTTGAGTGTGTTAATTTCAGCAAAAGTTTGAATCCTCGTCGTTTCAGCCTTTTACTTCCGTTAAGTTTCACTTCAGGTAAATTTCTCGAGATCGACTGAAGCTACATCTCCTCCAGGGTGACGTTTCCATTCGAGCACAGTATTCCAACCGTTACACTTGGTTAATCCTTGTACTTCAAGCTTTACAATTGTAGACCCTTATTTTATTTATACTCTTGATTATCGCTAACCTAAATTCCTTCAGCATTTTCCACGACACAATCCATCTTCCACTTTTCTCATAGTCAGGAGCCTTTCGAACAGACTTGATCTGACAGTTAAATCGAATCCACTTCCTCAGATTAAAATGGTCCGCGTAGGAGCTAAAATATAAACTTTAGATGTTTAAAAAGTTTTGTGAACAACAAGAAATTGTCGGAGAGAAAATTTCTTTTGTGAGGGCTCACGGATTTTACCGGGTTCTTGTCAAAACCAGGGAAAGTTCGAGAAGTAAGGATTTTCTTTGTCTCCGTTTTTAGCAGTACTGCTCCCTCTTGCTTCACATTGCAAAGTCAATAAATCCTCAAAAGAAGCAAAAAGTAGGTTTGGTACATCTCGAAAGATAAAGTCAATAAATTGCATTGGTAAACCATAAACACATAAAGCGTAGGAGCGTTACAATAGTCATACTTAATTAATTATAATCGTGACACATCATCTGCACTCTAATGGTTGAGCGTTTGCGTGACACTATGTCACTCACGTCCAAAAAAGTAGGGCATGACGTGGAGATCGACCCACAAACTTCGGTTAACTAGGCCGACGCTCTACATGTGCCATACAAGCCATACATGTGCTTGGGGGGGTTCACCCCCCAGACCTGGAGCTCATCCCCCAGAGGGGTTCCTCACTCTCCCTCCCAGAATCCCGCTTCATCCGGCGTTTGGGCAAAAAATCGGATTTCCCCACCAAAAAATTTCCCTCCTGCACATGTCTGGACGAAGACAATAGGGCAAAGTCTAAACGACCTTAAGGAGTGTAGACACCGGCTACCAAATTTCATAGTCACCAGTTTCGTTCATTCTCAGATTGTAATATACCCCTGTGTCAACAGAAACAAGACAAATTATTGGAGTCCAGGGTCAACCCTGATAAGAGATATTGTAGTTCAAATCTTTACGATTTAATACTTACACCAGCATCCCTCGCCGAGGGTTTATAAAATCGAGCACACAATGGATGATACAAGAGCGCGGCATGGTAAATACATCGGTTTAAACTGTAGGTATTTAGGATACTGTAGTAATTACAATGACAAGCCTAGCTAACAAGCGAATCCAAGCCATGACAAGCTGTGGTGGGATGGGGGGAGCGGACGAGACTTAAGGTGGTGATTCTTTTTGGAGGCATCAACTTTGAACCATTACTACTCGTTCATGCTTAGATTGGGAAGCAATCTTTATAAGTAGGTAGAAATTGGCGGTTTGGGGCCAGGTGCAGGCTATTTCTACCTACCACTACCCGAAGGGAGCCCCGCAGGGACAGGAAGTAGGATAGGAAGTAGGGATAAAGGAATAGGAAGTAGGAATAGGAAGTAGGGATAAAGGGATGGGACAAAGGGATAGGAAGTAGGGATAAAGAGATAGGATACAGGGATGGGAAGTAGGGACAAAGTGACAGAAAGTAAGAATATGCTGGTAACAAGTAGAGTTAGGTATAGGGATAGACATTAGGATCAATATAATAGCCGCCCTCTGCATTTTATCATTAGCTTAGCTAATGAAAGGCCTTGGGAACCTTCTTATCGATTGATAAGGTGCATTACGGCTTTTTTTTGTTATTTTTCTCTTTATTATTTTACTTTTTGTAGCCACTGCAAAGCATACATACAGAACTAGCAACATTATACGCATCAGATTCAGTCTTTAGTCCAGTAACAAAGAACTTTCCATTATGAAATAGTCTAACGGTTCCACCATTCATTTTCCAAACAATCCCACTGTAAATTTCATATTCCAAACAAGCACTCCCATACATACCCTTCACAGCATGATACAGTGTTTGCAAGTCAATACAATAACTAAGATTATGTGAAATTACTACATTGCAAGTTGTTTGATAAGCTACTGCTAATTGTAAACGCTTGGCTAACTTCTTTCCACATGCTATTGCCTCGGCCTCACATTTGGCACCCAAGCACATGAAACTGCCAGACGAAAATAGTAAGAATGTACATGGTGGTATTACTAATACAGCTCCACTGAAACGTTCGGGAGTGTAGGTAGCTCCTGGAATAGTTGTTAAATCCAAAACTTCCGTCAACTTTCCTTTCTGAACTACGTTAACAATTTTCATATCGACAAGTACAACACTGATACTGCGAAGACGGCCGCGTAACTCTCACTGAATCGACGAAATGTTTTACAATTGAATCGTTTCTGTCTCCTCGCGCTCTAAGGTGTTTTATAATAGCCTCGAAGCTGAAACCTCGGTTCCTTTTATGTAAAAAGTATATACAAAATTCACCAAACGTGTGTGGTGAATTTTGTATATACTTTTTACATAAAAGGAACCGAGGTTTCAGCTTCGAGGCTATTATAAAACACCTTAGAGCGCGAGGAGACAGAAACGATTCAATTGTAAAACATTTCGTCGATTCAGTGAGAGTTACGCGGCCGTCTTCGCAGTATCAGTGTTGTACTTGTCGATATGAAAATTGTTAACGTAGTTCAGAAAGGAAAGTTGACGGAAGTTTTGGATTTAACAACTATTCCAGGAGCTACCTACACTCCCGAACGTTTCAGTGGAGCTGTATTAGTAATACCACCATGTACATTCTTACTATTTTCGTCTGGCAGTTTCATGTGCTTGGGTGCCAAATGTGAGGCCGAGGCAATAGCATGTGGAAAGAAGTTAGCCAAGCGTTTACAATTAGCAGTAGCTTATCAAACAACTTGCAATGTAGTAATTTCACATAATCTTAGTTATTGTATTGACTTGCAAACACTGTATCATGCTGTGAAGGGTATGTATGGGAGTGCTTGTTTGGAATATGAAATTTACAGTGGGATTGTTTGGAAAATGAATGGTGGAACCGTTAGACTATTTCATAATGGAAAGTTCTTTGTTACTGGACTAAAGACTGAATCTGATGCGTATAATGTTGCTAGTTCTGTATGTATGCTTTGCAGTGGCTACAAAAAGTAAAATAATAAAGAGAAAAATAACAAAAAAAAGCCGTAATGCACCTTATCAATCGATAAGAAGGTTCCCAAGGCCTTTCATTAGCTAAGCTAATGATAAAATGCAGAGGGCGGCTATTATATTGATCCTAATGTCTATCCCTATACCTAACTCTACTTGTTACCAGCATATTCCTACTTTCTGTCACTTTGTCCCTACTTCCCATCCCTGTATCCTATCTCTTTATCCCTACTTCCTATCCCTTTGTCCCATCCCTTTATCCCTACTTCCTATTCCTACTTCCTATTCCTTTATCCCTACTTCCTATCCTACTTCCTGTCCCTGCGGGGCTCCCTTCGGGTAGTGGTAGGTAGAAATAGCCTGCACCTGGCCCCAAACCGCCAATTTCTACCTACTTTTATACAACATGTAGCTTAACATTTACTCTTTCTAAACTAAACAAACTATTTTACTGCGTTTATGTAGGAGTTTAATTTTCCGAATTTTTCGCAACCTAAAGTATATTTCCTATACGGCCCATCATTTTCCTGTAATACATACTTAAGATATTGATATATTCCCTGATTGTGCATATACATGGGGAGATCGGGATCTGGCGGGAAATCACTGAACGCCATCGCCTCTTTCGAAGAATTGATCACCGTCGATTTCATGATCGATGCTTCACCTGAAAACAAGTTTTAGAAATGCAATAATTCGGACGTTCGTTCGTTCTAAAAAACAGTAAAATATGGGTTCCCTACGTTCTAGTCGCCAAAACAGTGCTGTTTCACTCAAAGCACATTATGTAGGGCAACTGAAAGACTATTCCGTACATCTGGACTGGGGGGGGCGACATCAATTCGGTTTATTGTTTTGGATATGAACTGGAGCGGTTTATAAAACGAATTAGGAACTATGGCAAAATTCAAAACGTAAGCTACGATTTATTTCTTGCGTTTCCTTAGCAAAGCCTTCTACGATTTCTTTCATTTCAAACTACTTTTCTTTCATAAAAACGTAGCAGACTTTTAGGCTCCAAGCCTGAGCTTACAAACTTTGTAACAAAAAGTTACGGCTAATTTTGGAAAGAGCATAAGAGTATTGCCATGTTGGGCAGTTTTTGCAAGCCTTTTTCACTAGATTTTCTACGTTTGCAAAGAAATCTAAAGCTTAACTAAACGTAGTGACAGAAAAAGCTACTACGATTCAAGAACCTATGGACTACGTTTTATAAACGTAGCTGAAAATCGTATGAACTTGGGGGGTTCACCCTCGCGCCGACCTGGAGCTTACTCCCCTGAGAGGGTCGCTCGCCCCCCCCCCCAGAGTCGGGATTTTTCCGGTTTTCCGAAACCGCAAAAACCGAAAAATTCAGTTTCCACCGTCTCGCCCCCCCCCCCCCTGTCTCTCTCAGGCAGCGTTGAGACCTTTTCTTACCTTACCAAGATGAGCTACCTGCATAAACTGTATCAAATTTTAATAGACTTCGCCCTGGAGACTAGGCAAAGCGTTTCTGGAATATGCATCACAGTGATCCCCGTTCCTAATTTTCTAGAACTTCTAAAGCTTTGAAAAGTGTCGCTTGAAACAGCCGTAAATCCGCTAGACTGTAATTGTAAGTAGTATCAAGAGTACATAATAACTAAGAGTGTGACAAGCGTCACACTCTTAGTTATCAAGCAGAAAACATCATCTGCACAATAACGGCTGACACCCCCACAACTGAGTATGTGCACTTCAAAGAAATTTGCACGCTATGCCTACGTTCTAAAGCTGGCAGCAGACGCACATTGAACCAACTGACTAGTTGTGTTTTGGTTGGTGCTAAGAATTGGTCCAACGAATCAGCTCACGATGCAGCCAGGAAAAAGGCGACCGTTCTAATTTACAGTCTTTGATTAAGATTTAGATTAAGCTTAAGATTAAGATTTAGATTAAGATTTTGACTAAGCTTCAGGAACAGGTCCAAATCTGACAACTTATGGCAAGGCCACAGTTGTGGAGTGCATAGTGCAACTGGGTGAACTATGCACTGCACTATATACTGCACTCTCACCACAGAGCAACTCTGAAATCAGGTGAATAAAATGTTGTATTTTAAGTGGTGATTCTTCCGTATACACAAACCTTCAAAACTTACCGATTGAGCATAAATTTGGTAAAGGTGCATTTTAACGCATTTTTAATCGATTTGTGACAAAAATTTGAAATTTTAAAAAGTTTTTCAAGGGGGGGGGGGGCAAGAGGAACCAAAAAATTTCGCTGAACAGTTGCAAACGGGGGTTTTCAGGTTCGCAGAACACGAATCTGAAAACCATTTTTCGATCCAGCTTTTCGTTAGCTCAGTAACGAAAGATGAAGATGTAAGCTTAAAATTATTAGGCTATATAACGTTCAACTGACCAGGAATATTCTCTGACTTGTATCGCCAAAGACCGCCAATGTCATGAGACTGTTCGAAGCAGACGGGCTGGACGCCATAGTCCAGACACTCTTTGATGGAGACAAGTCCTGAGGCGCCACTTCCAATAACGGCCACTCGTTTGCTCATACCGCTTACAAATTAAGATTAACTAGAACCAGTACAAAATACATGAAAGTATAGTTTTATATTATAGTAAATGATAGTATATTATAGTGTAGTATAGTATATATAGCAAGCTGGAGGTACACCGAAGTTCACAATATTCGCAGACTGGTAGCAGAAATCATTTCGTTTCTGTTTCGTTTCTGCAAAAGTATTTTGTTCGAGACTTCAAGTGTCAAAAGTTGGCAAGAAGTGACGAAGCTAGATTCCTCAATCTTCCTAAACTTATGCACGAAATGCATAAACGTCTAAATTTAGACAAAGGTAGAATAGAATATAGTGAAAATTGCAATTTCACGCTAACGGCTGCTGCTAAGCTGCTAACGGCTGCTAACCACTGCTGCTGCTAAGGTAAAGGTAAAGGAAAAGGTAACCCCGGAGAATTCTCCTACCCTTGTCAGGGTCTAGGGTGCCGGTGCTCATCCCCGGATACACAGCCTTTGAGCCAGGAGTGTCACCTCGAATGATGACTAGTGCTAGTTGGTAGTGCTAATGATGACTTGCTGCTAGTGGTTAACCAACTGCTAACCGTGTGATTATTAGCTGACAATGCAGTTAGATAACAATTTTCTGATTTAACGTCTTCCTTATTACATACTCTTCTCATTATATACTCTTGGCGTTACAAAATAGTCTTTCTCGTCTTAGCTGAGTGGTATGTGCTCTACTAAAGATCCGAAGCGTGGTGGTGTTAATCCCCAGCTCAGCTGTCTGGACCTGAGCGGGAATTGAGAGGCTGAGCGACTGCAGGTAAAAGACCGGGCCTAATCTGTGAATTTTATGTAATAAATCTACCTATCTAACTAAGAATCTAACCCTACCAACTACACTCACTATGACAGCTTACAATTCTTTACCACTGAAAATCACCCAAGATATCGTTGATCATAATAATCCATAAAATAAATCACAGCCAGAAAAATACGGGCACGGCTGAATCAAAACATGAAGACAACTCAACACACACACTGAACCGAAAGTTCACAAGTAAACGTCAAACAGACAAATATGCAAATTAAGTGGGACACTTAAAAGTATTCAAATCAAGATTAGCCTTTTGGGCTGTCTAAGTGCAACCGGTTTGAACTGGTTTTTGACATCCTCCCCTGGATAGAAAAATTTTAGCGCCTGCTAAAATACAAGGGCGAGAGGGAATGCTACCGTAATTCAGTAATTGAAAATTGAGTAAAATTTCAACGTTAAACAGTAGATCTCACACAAATCCCATGAGACCAGTTATGAGGAACGTATCCTGGCACGTTTACCCATGGTTACAAGAAAAGTAACTACAAATAGAAGTTAAGAAAATTAAAGTTAAAAGTGGTAGCAAAATGGAAGTCATAGCCAGGCGAAAATAGCGAAACGCAGGGAGTAACAGAATACCCGAAAGAAAGTAGTTATAGCTAAACCAAGTAAAGATACCAAATATTCCAAAGATAGAATTCCAAGACAACTATACACAGCAATGACAAAAGCTACTAATGCAAATATTCACAAATATAACATTCATACAAACATACAGGCATAGGGATCGATCCAGAACAAGCACACACGCAGTTACCCTAGCAATTATACAAACAAGCACACATGTACGAATAAACAAGCCACAGTTAAGCTATACATAACCTGAACACAAATCCTAACTAAACACATCATATAATGCACGTCAAACAAGCACAAAGAACCTAGCTAAAGACAATTTACAGTCAAACTATTATCCTAACTAAATTGCTACAAGAAGAAAAGTCCTAGCTACCCAATACAAAGATTCACAGAAATTCCAGTTAGTAGATAGGTTAATTTTTGTATACATTATATATCAAACTACTGTTCAAAAGTCAAAAACTAACCTAACTAACTACATATCATATCCTAAGTAGGCTATACAACAAAAATTATACTGTACAAAACAAATAATCAATACACAAAAATTGAGGTAAAAGACTATTTTTGGTAAAATTTTTCATCTGTTATAAAGTTTTTTTTACCGAAAGTTTTAAAGATCTTGCGCACGGACTTCCTCCGCCGCACAAAAAAAAACAAGATCGCCTGATCTTCCGACTAAATACAAGAAAAGCAGTACAACACATATAGATACAGGGGAAATGAATCTGGGGAAAGGGATACATTACTAGACGAAACAAATATACCAATACCTGAAATGATTACGTAGCTAACCGACAAATACAACATATTTTCAAAGAACATAGCATTTACAACATAGTTACATATCATAAGGCGCGCATAAAAACAAACAAATTACAAAGCCGGCAAAACAAGTTCACACAAAATACAAAGCTCGAGCAAATATAAACAATCCACAAAAATACGTATATATTAATACAAACAAGTGAACATACAGATAATGTATATATACAAAACAATTGAAAGTTCAAATGTCTATAATGATGCGTTGTCTTCTAGTAGGTGGCGTTGCAATTTAAAATTATATTTGGTTGTGATGGTCTTCAGAGTAAGTTTCGGGAGGAGTTCAAAACCGTATGAACTCTAAACAGGATCGGAGCTGAGAAGGCTGAAGTTGCCATCATATGGAGTCGTTATATCCGTAGTAATAGGCCAGAGAGAGAAAATCTAGTTCCATAGGCGGAAACTGCGATCTTCACAGTTAGAAATACAGGCTACACAGAGCCCCAATCAGTGCAAAATAAATACGACTCAGAGTTATCGCCTAAGAAATTTTCGAAATTAGAGAAAAATAAAAATAAGTCGTTTGAGGCTAAACCAGAGATAGATCGCTCAAGATTGCAAGCTACACAGATATCAACCGTTCATAAAGCTCCGAACAACAAAAAATCATAGACATACAAACATATACAACACAATCATTAAATGAAAATCACAAACAACAAAGTTAGTATATATATATAAACTGAAGTATTTTTGAGTTTTTTCGCGAAATGTTGCTTTTTAGGTATATTCTGATAAGCATAGATAACACAAAAATCTGTACAACAACTACCAATGCAATTATTAACTGTACAATGTTATTACTACTATTACTGACTGTACATAGAACAAAAAGGCAAGAAATCCTGCAACAGAAAAACAAACACAACGAATTAAGTATACACTGCAAAAAGTTACTACGCCACTGCAAAAAAAAACTACTTGAAACTCCGAATTCGTTCAATTATTAACAAAACTGCGCAAGTATATATATGCTTCACTGCTTCGTAATCGTATTATGAGGCTTTTAATTCAAAACGCAGTAAACAACGAGCCTCTTTCCATTACTCAATCAAAGCTTGCTTTCTACGTATAGAAACAAAACTACAAAAAGTAAATACTACGAGTTCAAGCTACAATAAAAATTCGATTCGCGAGAATATAATTACTATAAGTAGCAGTCGTTTCAATTCGATTTGCACTATACTGGTTAAGTCAAAATTTGCATTTGAAGTGGATGGGACATGGTATGTACTAGAAAGCGAGCCAAAAAGTTCGCACTCAGCACAACCAATGTCCCTGTTGTGTAGGTTATCCAGAAAGATAACTCACCAACGCAGGTAGGAATGTAAGACATATACCGTTCGATATCGCTATGAATAAAGAATGATAGAACCAGTACAGACTGACGATGCTCCAGTAGAACCATTGATCGTATCCAACCCTTGCTCTGTGCTCGCTCCAATGGATATTCGTTGAGTCCAAGAAAGTAAGGAACTAGTTCAAATGATCTGCTACCCAATGAGAACCAATGAACAAGTGAAAACACCTGAAGGCATAAAAGAATACAATATAGTTTGATATTGGGAAGTGCAAAACAAGAAAATTCAAAGAAACCCAAAGTTGACATCACAATAGCCTGCAGACTACTCCGAAGCAGATTTAGATGTACACACGCCGACTACTACCAGGCTATGGATAACTACCAGTTAAAAGATTTTGAGAACCGTGACTCTGGTAAGGATAGTCTAACACAATACCCGGAATTAGCACAAACGTAATTTAAATGACACTTGAAAATCAAAACAAACCTTTAACCCGTTTGAATCTTACTGATACCTATGTGGTACAGAATACCCTTCCGCAGGTCTTTGAAACTCATATCGTAGCTTCCATGATCTCTCGTAGCTTCCATGATCTCTGCAAATTGGCGTAACGCTGCCATGAACACCAGAGAAGGCTGGATCCTCCAAATAGATCTCCACGGTTTTATCTAGCCGTCGACGTAGCTTGTTGGATCTGGCTATAGGGAACGACAAAGCCATGAAAAGATTAACTGCCGTAAATTAGAATAGAAAACAAGTGCAACGTTGAAATTGTGCAAAATAATTTAAGTAAGTGAAAGAGGACTAGACAAATTAATGACTACAATTGAAAAGACATAGTGTTGACAAAACGGAATAAATTTGGTATAGGACGCAGTAAAGATGGAATAAATGACCTACTAACGGGTGCATACGGTGCTGGTGCAGTAGTGTTTTTAAACTGCTTGATGATTATTGCCATTTCTTGACTAGCATTGGATGCAGTTTCGTCTTGATTTGTTTCTTCAATGGTATTTTGCCCTTGTTCGACCTCGTTTACAGTATTTTCTAATCCTTCAGTATTGCTACCAGCATCATTGTTATTGTCCTCCCTGTTTTCCGTAGCCGTTTCCTTAGGCGTATCTTGGAATAAGTCATCAAATTGTTCAGCTGTATCATCGGTAAATTGAGGATGCACATCTGGTAGTTTCTTAAGTCGATTGACGTGAATTGGGTTACTTACCTTCCCAGTTTGTAAGCACCGTAAACGCACATTTTGTTCCGAAATCTTCTCAATTATGCGGTAAGGACCATCGTATTTTGGAGCTAACTTTGCCATATGTCCTTGTGGTACTGGTACTTGAGATATGTTTCGCATTACAAGCTGTCCTACGTCAAAATGCTTCATACGTACATTCTTATCGTATCTTTGCTTAACCAAGTCAGTTTTGTCCTTAATAATTTGCGAAGTCAAACGCCAGTTTTCCGTTAACTCCCGCATAGCTGATGTTTTATAAGCATTCAAAGAAGTTACCGGCTTATCCAACTTTTCAAAAAGTAAATCTTCCGGAACTTGACAGTCACGACCAAAAAGTAGAAAGTATGGTGTATCTTGAATGGTAGAATGGAAAGATGTTCGATACGCATGCATTGCAAAAGCCAGTTTGATATCCCAGTCCTTCTGTGACGTATCTATGTATTTCTTAACTATTTCACGTATAGTACCATTTACCCTTTCTACAAGTCCGTTAGACTGAGGGTGATAAGCTGTCGTACGTAGCTTCTTTGTACCTAGTAGCTTAAAAAATGTCGATGTTACTTCTGACTGAAAGTTTGGGCCTTGATCCGTAACTATTTCGTTAGGTACGCCATAACGTAAAATAAATTCATACAAAAGCGTACGTATTAACGTTTCAGATTTTTCATTTCTAAGAGGCCACGCTTCTGCCCAACGTGTTAACTGATCTATCAAAACAAGAACACAGACCTTTTGCTTCTTACTAGTTGGAAAATGACAAACATCTAGGTAAATCCGTTCAAATGGCCTAGTCACAGGTGGATAAGGTTTCATAGGAGCTTGCGGCTGTTTCGGTCCAATAGTAAACTTCGCACAAACAATACAGTTACGTACGTATGCAGTTACATCTCTAGTTAACGTTGGCCAATAGTATTTAGTAGCTATCTTATAAAGAGTTTGAGGTACTCCTTGGTGTCCACCAGTATCCATTGCACTATGATATTGATGTAAGATATAGTTTCGAAACTTTTGTGGGACGCACACTTGTCGAGGTAACGCTAGTCTCCTTCGTCCACACGAGTCAATGTGATATCTATACAAAATACCGTTTTCCAAAACAAAATCCGATTCAAAACGAATTAAACGCCAAACTTTTTCGTCGGTAGTTAAACGACCAGTTTCCATATAGTCTTTAAAAGGACCAAATTCATGATCTTCATCTAAAGCTTGACTCCAACTTTCATCAGAAAACTTTTCAATGGCGAATACAGGTGGATACATGTCCTCAGTTACATCAAACTCTTCTTCGTTTTCAGATGTTGTTTCTGCATTGTTATTTTGT
>JASAND010002444.1:0-13324 GCA_030248195.1 Trissonchulus latispiculum
ATATATGTAATTTCTGAATATAAAAAGAAATCAGCTCCAGCTCGTAATGTTCGACCTGAGCGACGACCACAAAAATGGTCACTTTTCGCTCTGAGCCGACTTTGCGGCGCCACTGTGGCGCTGTGGAGCAGCTGCGGCGCAAAAAAGTTGCGATTCTTAAATTCTTTAGAGGGTACTACTAGACCCTATAGCCCTTTAGGTTGGCCCACCGCTGCAGTTCACGTGAAAGCGGCGAACATTATATATGTACAATACAACCATCAAATAGGAGAAACCGGAAAAAACATCGCCGCCATAACTGGTCCGGGGCGCAACTTTTTAACGGTAAGTGATACGGGGCTGAAACTTCACAGATATACTAAACTCGATGTGCTCTACAATTTACGCAGGATTTTGCGCAGATTCTTCGCAGCTTATTCTACACTGTCTAGCCACTTTTCACACATATTATAGGGGTCGCTGCCGCGTCCCCTATGATATATATACACATTTTACTGGGCTTATTCTACTGGGGGGGGCCCATAAACACCCTTCCCCCCCAAAAAAGTGGGTGCCCCTTTTGGTACTAACTTTTGCCCTGAAAAAATCGCTTAGAAGGCCAAATTTTAAAAAATTTTCCGGTTTGGACGGAGATTTTTAGTAGATTTTTGCCTATTTAAGCTCTAAATCCGCTTATTTTTGGCGATTGCTATAAAAATAGCGCAATTTTTAGCATGTTTTTAGAAAAATTTTGAAAAATTTTCGCCCCCCCCCAAAATGACTCGCCCCTCGAGGGGCCCCCCAAAGAGCCCCCCCCAAGAAAAAATCCCTAGAATAAGCCCAGTTTTAATACACTGAAAATACGTATATATACTTAGCATTTTAAACGGGTTTATACACTGTTTTTCAACGAAACTTTTTGCGAACTTTTGCGCAGTCCTCTACAATCTTTTGCGGTATATATTTCGCAAAAAATTGTGAAATGCATATTTTTTAGTTTTTCAGAGATAACTTATAGTAGTATAGTGCTGTGGTAAAACTACTAAACTTGGCGTGAACTTGTGTTTGCGCAGGATCTGCAGTACAGCAGTTCCTCTATAGGCATATCACGAGTTTGACTCAGAATCTTTGTATTTATAACGTATACAACATATACACTTAACATACACTAGTCAAAAATATATGGTCCATTGATCTTGGAGTATCAGTGATAAAGTCCACTAAAAATGTCCACGTAGATAATGAAGAGTAAAACCAAAACTGTAACGCAATTATCTGCCATATTATTA
Source organism: Trissonchulus latispiculum (assembly GCA_030248195.1). Lineage (NCBI taxonomy): Eukaryota > Metazoa > Nematoda > Enoplea > Enoplida > Ironidae > Trissonchulus > Trissonchulus latispiculum. The sequence goes on from JASAND010002444.1 coordinate 1,269, forward strand.
ACCAAGGGTCCCAAACGGTGCTACGGAAATGGCCTGTATTTCCATTTAGAACCATGCTGGACCAAGAATGAAAGCTAAAAAACAGAACCACACGCACACACGCACGTAGACAGAATATACGTATATACAGAACAAATTTATACAGAACGCATAACCTGGGTCAATTTGACCCAGCACTAATTTTAGCTTCGTGGACCACGCTTTGCTGTTACAATGCCAACTAAAGCCACAAAATAGTTTGACAGTTTTCTGGAAAGCCGATAATTTTCTATTAAATCGTGGAACAGAAGCTGAAAACAATTTCTAGATAGACTGGCAAAGCCCAGGCACTTATGGCGATCAGTCAAAATAGCAATAGTTTTGAATCCCAACATCATCCCACAATACTAATTGTGAGAGGAAAATAACGTAAACACCTTTTCCAAATCAATCCCCGCAGACTACACAGTTCTTACCAGGAAGAACTGAGAGCCTACAAATTGGCCACTTAGGACTCTCGTAATGACAAATTTAAATTATATATATAACTATATACTAGGGATCGGACGGAGGTGGGATTTTGCCTCCGGCCGGAGCCGGAGCCGGAGGCAGGTCACCTCCGGCCGGAGCCGGAGCCGGAGGTAGACTAAAAATGACACTAAATTTTTAAAAACAGTTCATGGAATTCTGAATTTAATTTTTGCCTTTTTTGGCTGTGTTGTCATTTTTGGTCATCAGGCATAATGTATTCAAATAATGAATAGCTTTGTTCATTGAAATTTTCTATTGCAAGTAAAATTCTGCTAATATTTCCTTAACGTCTTTTCTCTCGAAGACCTTCAAAGAATAGTTATATATATACAGATTCAACGTATAGCTATACCAGTCAGAAAAAATTACATTACATTTTATATTCAACATTTTAACATTTAACAGTTATATACGCATAACCCTCAACCCTTTTAAGCTTTAATAAAAGAACTGAAGCTGAAACATACGGCAGCCTCAGAAGTGAGTATGAAGCTAACAGTACACTTAAATGTTTATATTAGTTTTTATTCAAAACTTTTAAATTTATTAAATTTAAATTCATTCATACTTTATATATATATATACGTAATTATTTCTTAGGTTGTATGTAGTTCAGAAAGAGGAGTAAAATACGTTTTTACGTATTGGAATAATATTGAATCGGGTTTATATATAGTAGCGAATCTAGAGATAGATTATATGCTAGTTGATAAAGCATGTCAAAGTACGCATGCTTGTACTGTATTGTATAATTCCTACCCGCCAAGTTTTAATTTCAGTTTTTAACTCTAATTCAAGTTATTGTTCTAATAGTTAATTTGATCCAAATTATTCCAAAATTTAAAAGTTTATGCAGCAATTAAAACTTTGAATTTGACAGAAATGTACAGAAAAATTGAGATTTTAATAAAACTTGACATCTCAACGAGAATTCAGCATTGGTATATACGCAAAAAACTTATGAAACAATATTCTCAAGATTTGTCTGAGTCGATTTAAAGTTAATCCTTGAACCTACAGATTTCCTTGAAAAACTCCGGCTCCGGCCAGCCGGAGCCGGAGGTGCCAACTCCGGCCGGAGCCGGAGCCGGAGACGGAGCCGGAGCCGATCCCTACTATATACAAGAATAAAAATGCTCCGTGTAGCATGAAAAATGCAATATGAGTGACATTAGGTTGTAAATGGACAGAGGGCTAGGTTTTAAAACGTTAATATGGGAGAGGCAGGTTGTAAATGATAGGAGGACTAGGTTAAAAGCGCACTAATATGGACCAGCTTCGCTGAACAACCCATATTCGCGAATATATACTGCCCAGAAAGTTGCTATCGTCAGTTCTTCAGAAAATTTTACGATCTGTCAGCATGATCCTGCAAGTATATATGTCGTAGTTCGGTATGTAATTCAGTTCAGTTCGGAACTAAACTAGTCCGGTATGTAATTACACACTGGACTAGTTCAGTATGTAATCAGCATTTTCAAGACATTTACAGTGCCATCTGGGGTTTTTTACTGGGGGGGGGGGGGGGGTGGGGGGGGCGCCCCCCCCACTTTTTGGGTCCCCTTCACTCGACCTCTTCCCCCCCCCAACTCGTTCCCTTCCCCACTTTTTTGGGCTTCCCCCCCCACTCACCCTAAGGTGCCCAGAAAATGCCAAATTCTTAGGATTTTTGGTCAAAAATGGTCTATTTTGGTGCTAAAACTCAATTTTTGAGCATTTTTAAGCTTAGTTATAGCAGTATATGTAGAAAACAGGCTTTTTATACTGTATTTTTGGCATTTTTAGCCCATTTTATTTCCCCCCCACTTTTGGACCTCCCCCCCCCACTAGTGGGGGGACGTCCCCCCCCACTTATTTTTGCCTAGAAAAACCCCAGGCCATTACAGTTCTTCTTTATGAAACCCCTCATTGTGATGTTGCAAAAGTTATAGGGTCTGTAGTCTGTAAAATTATGATGAAAGCAATTAGTGACATTTTCCACCGGCTTGCGTTTTCTTTTACTCTTTGAATTTTTCAAATTCTTTAATCTTGCTTCATCTTTTTCTGATTAGCACAAAATTCACTGTTTTCAAAAGATACAAGTAAGAAAACAGGGCTGAAGACACTGTTATCGTCAAGTTGTTGTTATTTCTTTGTTGTTATAGACAAAGGCCTAAATTTCAAACAAATTTAAAATATTTTTGTAAAATTTTTAAATTTTTGATAATTAGATTTACAACAGCCAAAACTTTTTGTCTCCAATTTTTGGCTCAACAACTCTTCAATTTCTCGAAGTAGGTTCACAGATCATGAAAAATTTTTTCAATACAGTGTTGCGTAAACTCAAGCTGACGTCTTATGTTCGGTAAGTTGAGCTGAGGAAGAGTTGATTTGAAAAAACGGATTTTCTTTTTTGCATAAATGCAAAAACACCCACCAAATCTGAGCTCAAGTAGTACTAATTTCAGAAATTCAGTAGTACGCATATTAACACTTATTAATTTTTAATATGGTATAACCATAGTAAAAAGTAATAAAATGATGCAGTCGAGAAATATATATATACTTTGTTGTCTTACAACTTTAAAAACATTGACTTTTGTGCTATATACTTAGAAAAAAACAGTAGAAGATGTCACAAATTTCTTTCATCGTAATTTCACAGACTACAGATTACAGAACCGTCTTCTTTTTTATCTGTAGAGCCAGCTTTGAGAAATTCAAGTGACACTAGCGTTGATACGGGGGGGGCGGGGGGGCGGCCGCCCTCCCCGAAATAATGGCTTTGCCCCCCTGAAAAAATTGGGCAAAAGAAAAATTTTACGCCCGCGCAGAGCGCGGGCGTTTAACTTTATTAGAAACCACACAAATTTTACATTAATGCTTCAAATTAGCTGAACATTGATGCATTTTCTACACCATTAAAAAATTTTCGCGCCTTTGGCGCGAATTTTGGTTATTAATTAGATTATCAAAATTATTATTTTTCATTAAACATGCTAACAAATGTTTGTATATATATAAGTTGCTTTGCAGTTTTGCTGTTATCTGCGTTATTCCTAACACCATCAGCTTTGGCATATATAAGGAATTAAAAGTTTCAATAGCGTTTCATGACGAAATTTAAAAATTTTCTCAACTTCTGGGGGGCTCCGCCCCCCAGACCTCCCAGAGACTTAGGATTTAGTTTGCAGTTGTTACAAGTCGGAAACAAGAACCATAGAATACTTTTGAATTAATAGGACAACTTGCAGTATAATCGCAATGTGCATGTAATTGTTACGCAAAACTAGAAAAATTTACCCCCCCCCCCTCAAAAGTCCTCGGTCAAAACCGCCCCCCCTGAAAATTTTTTGTACCTACGTTACTGTCAAGTGATGTGCCAAAAATTGAAGACAAAAGGTTTTGGCTGATGTTGTAAGTCAAAAATTGGAAAATTTAAAAGTTTTACAAAAATTAATTGTCTATATAACAACAAGGAATAACAGCAACTTGACGTAACAGTGTCTTCAGCCCTATGTTTTCTTACGTACATCTTTTAAAAATAGTGAATTTTGTGCTAATCAAAAAAGATGAAGCAAAATTAAAAAAATGTGAAAAATTCAAAAAGTAAAAGAAAATGGCACGGTGGAAAATATCATAACTTTCTTTCATCATAATTTTACAGACTACAGACCCTATAACTTTTGCAACATCACAATGAGGGGTTTCATCAAGAAGAACTGTAATGGCACTAAATGTCTTGAAAATGCTGATTACATACTGAACTAGTCCAGTGTGTAATTACATACTGGACCAGTTCAGTTCAGAACTGAACTGAATTACATACCGAACTACGACATATATACAATGTAATCCTGCTCCTTACTATACAACTTAATAACAAGTAACAGAAATGCTCCACACAAAATGGGATAAACGTGTGTTGGGCCTATGTCTATCCTTTAAATTCCGGTAGAGAAAGGCATAAATCCGACAGAGCAACTTTTGGTGGATGGTTCCATGTCAATAGTTGCTCAGCTCACTTAGGGCTTTCATTTGATACCAAATTTGACAACTTTTCAAAAATTTTATTTTTGACCCAAAATCGCCTATAGAGGTCGGGGGAAAAGACCAACCCGCAAGTGGTGGGGAAAAAAACCAACCCCCCGTTTGGGTGATGGGGATGAGCTAGCGGGCTCAAATTTTGCATGCAAGTTGGTAGGGCCCATCCCACCTACCACACCAAATTTGAGCTAAATCGGACCACTTTTGAGCATTTTGTGACATTTTGAAAATTTTGGCATTTTTGACCCCCCCAAAAATTCAAAATTTGCCTATTTTTGAAGGCCTGTAAAAAATTTCCATAGCAGTTAGATAATAACTTTTAATAGTTTCTATGAGAACAACATGTGCTCTTTCCAAAAATGTCGGTCTCGCCTTCCTGCGACGCTTGGCAAGCTGCCAGTAGAATTTTTACAAAATGGGGAAAAAACCAAGGGGGCCAGTAGAATTTTTACAAAATGGGGAAAAAACCAAGGGGTGGGAAAAAACCAATTTTTGCTTTTGCTGCCAAACTCCCAAAAATGGTTCTTAGTTGCTCAAAAGTCCACATCCATCCACATAGCAAGTTTAATGCGTTCTTTCACGTGAACAGCTCAAAATTGCATTTGGACTTGGCAATTTTGTGCTAGCAGGTAAAAACCTCATTTCGGCGGATCGGCTGTTTGGCTCAGCTAAAGCGGCCAAACAGTATCTGGGACAAAGCAATACGCGAAAAAACACTGAAACAACGTTTATTTTAATTTATTTCATCGAATTTCAAAAGATTTACAAATTGTTGCATTTTAACATAGAAACTGGAAAATTTGATGAAACCTAGCCAGTTGATGCTGCAAATTTTGATGTTTGATTTTCTGACTTATTATAAGGAATATCGCAAAAATAACTGCAGATATGAAGTCAGCGATGCCGATTTTACCTGTCGCATGCTGCATTGCTGCATGCATAAAATCGCTAATATGAGTTACCCTGACCGAATACTGGGGTTGGTTTTTTCCCATCGGTTGGTTTTTTCCCGCCATTGTTTTTACCCCGGCTATAAATTAGCCGGGGTAAAAACGTAGCGGAAAAAACCAACCGTGGGAAAAACCAACCCCGAGTATTCGGTCAGGGTAACTCATATTAGCGGTAAATACATGCAGCCAACATCACGACGAGATAAAATCGGAAAAAATCGACCATTTTGCAGTTATTTTCACTTATAATCGAAATTGGAATTTGCAAAGCCCAACATGGACATTTCATCAGAATTTTCCAGTTTCTATGTTAAAATGCAACAATTTGTAAATCTTTTGAAATTCGATGAAATAAATTAAAATAAACGTTGTTTCAGTGTTTTTTCGCGTAGTACTTTTGTCCCGAGATACTGTTTGGCCGCTTTAGCTGAGCCGATCCGCCAGTGGGTTTTTACCTGCTAGCACAAAGTTGCTGTAAATGCAATTTTGAGCTGTTCACGTGAAGCGTCATTAAACTTGTAATGAAGAGACTTTCTCCTTAGATACCATTTTTGAAAATTTGGCAGCAAAAGCAAAAAATTGTTTTTCCACCCCTTGAATTTTGCCGGTTTCAACAAAATTTCCCACACATTTTGGTTTTCCCATTTTGTAAAGAAATTCTGCGGCCCAAGTTGGCGATTTGCCCGCATGTTCTCATAGAAATTATTAAAAATTATTATGCAACTTTTGCTTAGCTATGGAAAATTTTTTACGGAGCTTTCAAAATAGGCAAATTTTAATTTTTGGGGAAAAAAAATGCACAAAGTGCCAAAATGTCAGCAAAATGATAAGAAAATTGGTCTTTTTTTCCCGGTTTTCTTTGGTAGGTGGGATGGGCCTACCAACTTTACGTAGAATTGCTGAAAATCACAAACGAGTTGGTTTTTCCCCACCGCGCGGGTTGGTTTTTCCCCCGACCTCTAAACGATTTTTGGGTCAAAAATAAAATTTTGAAAAGTTGTCGAAATTTGGTATCAAATGAAGCCCACAAGTGAAGCTGAGCAACTATTGACATGGAACCATCCACCAAAAGTTAGCATCCTTGCTCACCCTTTTCTCTACCGGGAATTTAAAGTAGGCCCAACGCACGTTTATCCCATTTTGTAGAACATTTCTGTTACTTGTTATTAGTATTGTAAAGAACGAGACCCACGTGTATACTGTATGTCAAGTAGTTCGGCTGTGAAGATTCAGTTCAGTTCTGAGCACAGACTGGTCCGGTAGTGGTGCACTGGACTAGTTCGGCAATTTTCCAAGACATTTTAGTGCCATTACAGTTCTTCTTGATGAAACCCCTTCATTGTGATGTTGCAAAAGTTATAGGGTCTGTAGTCTGTAAAATTACATGAAAAATTATTTTCCCGCAGTGCGACACTTTTTTGAATTTTCACATTTTAATTTTTTAACAAATCTTTTTTTGATGCTTACAAAATTCACTGTACAAAAGATATTTTCGAAAACATGGGGCTGAGAACACTGTTACGTCAAGTTGCTGTTGTTGTTATATAGACAATTAGAATTTTTTGTAAAAACTTTAAATTTTTCCAGAATTTTGACTTGTCGGCAAACTAACGTGCTGAAATTTTGGCACATCTTGACATTGTTTTTTGTACAAAAAACCGGGGGGGGGCGGAGACGACCGAGACTTTTTGGCAAACAGTTTTTTGCGTAACAATTGCATGCACATTATACGCAGAATTCTCTGTGAGCAAAAATCGTATTTCTTGTTTCCGACTGTAATAACTACCAAAACTAAATCAGTCTCTGGGATGCGGAGGCGGAGCCCTACCAGAAGTTGAGAAATTTTCTGTGAAAACGCTGATATGAAAACTTTAATTCACTATATATGCCAAAACTTGATGTGCTGATAACACCAAATAACAACAAAATAATAAAGCGCGCCTGCAAACATTTGTTAGCATGTTTAATGAAAATAACTCAATTTTGATAATCTAAATAACCAAAATTCGCGCCGAAGGCGCGAAAATTTTGTGAACATGCATCAATGTTGAGTTTGAAGCATTAGTGTAAAAAAGGATTTCTAATAAAGTTAAACATATTGCGCGGAAAACGTAAAATTTTTTTGCCCAATTTTTCAGGGAGCAAACATTGGCTGACGGCCGCCCCCGCCCCGTATCAACGCGGAAATCACTTGAACAAGCTGTCTACAGTAAAGACGGTTCTGTAATCTGTAGTCTGTGAAATTACGATGAAAGAAATTTGTGACATCTTCTGTTTTTCTAAGTATCTGCTTGTGTTTTTAAAGTTGTAAGACAACAAAGTATATATATATTTCTCGACTGCATCAATTACTTTTTACTATGGTATACCATATTAAAAATTAATAAGTGTTAATATGCGTACTACTGAATTTCTGAAATTAGTACCTTTGAGCTCGAATTTGGTGGGTGTTTTTGCATTTACCAAAAAAGAAAAATCAACTCTTCCTCCGCCAATACCGAACATAAGACGTCAACTTGGTTTACTGTACTGTATTGAAAAATTTTTCTGATCTGTGAACCTACTTCGAGAAATTGAAGTGATGAGCCAAAAATTAGGCAAAAGTTGCAACTGTTGTAAATCTCTAATTATTAAAAAATTTAAAAATTTTACAAAAATATTTTTAAATTTGTTTGAAATTTAAGCCTTTATTCTATAACAACAAAATGGCAACAACTTGACGATAACAGTGTCTTCAGCTGTTTTCTTACTTGTATCTTTTGAAAACAGTGAATTTTGTGCCTAATCAGAGAGCAAAAATTAAAAAATTTAAGAAATGAAAACGCAAGCCGATGCTGAAAATTACTTTTCATCATGAAATTTTGAACTACGAGACCTACTGTTTTGCCAAAGCACATCTGTCGAGTTTTCTAAGAAAGGAACTTCTGTGGCCTGAGATTTTCTAGGCAAATAAGTGGAGACGTCCCCCCGCTAGTGGGGGGGGGAGGTCGGGAAAGGGGGAGAAATGGGCTAAAAAATGCCAAAATACGGTATAAAAAAACCTGTTTTCCTACATATACTGCTATAACTAAGCAAAATGCTCAAAAATTGAGTTTTAACACCAAGTGGAGCATTTTGACCAAAAAATCTGAAATTTGGCATTTTCTAGACGCAATTGGTGGGGAAAGCAAAAAAGTGGGGAAAAGAAACGGACGGGGGAGGAGTCAGTGAGGACCCAAAATTACCCCCCAGTAAAACCCCAGATGGCACTGTAAATGTCTTGAAAATGCGATTACATACTGAACTAGTCCAGTGTGTATTACATACCCGGTTTGAACAGTTCCGAACTGAACTGTCCCATGCCGAACTACGACATACTTGCCGGATGTCTTGTTTTTGAATCGTAAATTTTCTGAAAAGTGGCACCAACTTCTGGGCAGTATATATTCGCTTGAATATGGGTTGTTCAACGAGTCCATATTGAACATACAAATTATACCATCATTACAGCCTGCCTCTCCCATATTAACGTTTTAAAACTTGGCCTACTGTCCGATTTTTGTACAATGTCACTCATATTACTTTCTTTACGCAGGCGGTATTCTTGTATATAGTCGGCTCCGACTTTTCCGTCTCCATCCGGCCGGAATTATCCGGCCCGGCTGGCCGGAGCCGAGTTTTTGGCTTAAATCGACTCAGACAAATCTTGAGAATATTGTTTCATAAATTTTGCGTATATACCAATGCTGAATTCTCGTTGAGATGTCAAGTTTTATTAAAAAATCTCAATTTTCTGTACATTTCTGTCCAGATTCAAAGTTTTAATTGCCGCCAAACACAAGTTTTGAATAATTTGGATCAAAATTAACTATTAGAACAGTAGCAAGTTAAAAACTGAAATTAAAACTTGGCGGGTAAGTACAGTACAGTACCTGAAAACATGCGTACTTTTGACATGCTTTAACTTTGAAAAATGTCTAATATACAGATTCATATATATAAACCCGATTCAATATTATTCCAATACGCTCAAAACGTACTTTTCTGAGCTGCAACCTAAAATATTACTATGTATATAAGTATGAATGAATTTAAATTTAATAAATTTAAAAGTTTTGAATAAAAAAGCTAATATAAACATTTAAGTGTACTGTTAGCTTCATACTTTCGCTACTGTACCAAAAATTGCCGAGTACACATTAAAGCCAAAAATTGAAAAATTTTCTATAACTGTTAAATGTTAAAATGTTGAATATAAAATGTAATATATTTTTTCTGACTAATATGTACTACATTAATTCTATATATATAACTATTCTTTGAGAGGTCTTCGAGAAGACGTTAAGAGATATTAACGAGAATTTGCAATAGAAAATTTCCGATAATTCTTTATTCGTGTTTAAGTACATTGTGATGACAAAAATGACAACACGAAAAAAGAGCAAAATTCAGAATTCCGTGAACTGTTTTCGCAGTGTCGTTTTCTACCTCCGGCTCCGGCTCACCGGAGGTGACCTAACCTCCGGCTCCGGCTTCCGAGCCGGAAATCACGCGTCAAATCTAGTTATATGCAATTTAAATTTGTCGTCACAAGTTGACGAGCTCTCAGTTCTTCCCTGGTAGAAACTGTGTGAGCAGTGATGATTTGGAAAAATGTTTGCAGACAACACTATCTCAGAATGGGATGATTTTGGATTCAAAACTATTGCTATTTTGACTGAATGTACTAAAATTGCCGGAAAACTTTGCCACCAGTGTACAATCTAGAAATTGTTTTCAACTTTGTTCGACGATTTAATAGAAAATTATCGAGCTTTCCAGAAAACTGTCAAGCTGACACAATGTGCTGAATTGGCGTACTTCAACTTTCAGCAAAAGCTTCCGGCAAATGGATCCCGCAAAATTGAATTAACGGGTCAAAAAATTGTTAAAATTTGCCGATTTTGTACCTAAACTTGTTCTCAATATCTCTTCATATATTACTTGTCTACACGTGCGTGTGTACGGTGTCTGTGAGTTCACCTTGTTTTAACTTTTCATTCTTTTCAGCATGGTTCTAAATGGAAATACGAGCCATTCCATACGCAGAACTTACGGTAATAATATGGCAGACAAATAGGACATTTTTAGTGGACTTTGATACTCCAAGATCAATGGATATATTGGTGATGTTAAGTGTATATGTTGTATACGTTATAAATACAAGATTCTGAGTTAAACTCGTGATATGCAAATAAGGAACTGTAGATCCTGGAAAAAATTTTCGGATTCACGCTGTAGTTTTACCACAGCACTATACTACTATAAGGATATCTCTGAAAAACTAAAAAACCAACCAAAACTGCAATTTTTTTATGAAATATATGCAAAATTGTAGAGGACTGCACCAAAAGTTCGCAAAAATTTCGTTGAAAAAACAGTGTATAAACCCGTTTAAAATGCTAAGTATATATACGTATTTTCAGAATAATATTCTAGGGATTTTTCTTGGGGAAATTTGGGGGGCCCCTCGAAGGGCGGGAAGTCTTTTGGGGGGGGGGCGAAAATTTTCAAATTTTTTTTTCTAAAAAAGTATGCTAAAAAATTGCGCTATTTTATAGCAATCGTAAAATAAACGGATTTAAACTTAAGTAGGCAAAAATCTACCTGGGTGCTAAAATTGAAACTCGGAGAATTTTGGGGCGGCTGCAAGACCCAGAGACAAAGTTGTACCAAAGAAACCACTGAGTGTTTATGGGCCCCCCCCCGGTAGGGCACAAACACGGTAAAATGTGTATATATATCATGGGGGACAGTAGTTCTATATTATGTGTGAAGAATGGCTAGACAGTGTTGGGAAAACAAGCTGCAAAATCCCAAATTGGTGTAGAGCATCATTGTATATACTGTGAGTTTCGGCCATGGCAAAGTTGCGCCTACCCGAGCTCCCAGTGTCGTGTTTCCGGTTTCTCCCGGTGGTTGTATTGTACATGCTGCATTCGCCGCCGTGAAGGATACAACCTAAAACCTTAAGGAGTAGTACCCTCAGGAATTTAAGAATCTGAACTTTTGCGCCTTGGCCTGGCACCACGGTATACAAAGTCGACTCAGGCATTTTTGTGGTCTCAGATCGAACATTACGAGCTGGAACATATTCAGAAATTTTGCCTAATACATATTGGGTTGTGTTTCTATCACTAGCGACCACAGTGGCACCCCTTCAAAAAATGACGAAAATTCGAAAGTAAAAATCGAGAATTTCTCTCTATATTCCGAACAAAGCTCCAAGAGCCGGTTTTCTAACTTTTGAAGACCGCATTAAAACACCGTCAAGATCCACCCATCTTGCTGGGCTATTCCCGCACCGTCCGGGAAAGTCGGGGAGAGCCGCCTGGACTCCGTGGGCGCTACCTGGCCTGTCAAAACATTATATGGGGTTTTTCTGGTGTGCCCTCGTTCCCCGGCCGGCCCGCACGCTGTTAGCAGACTGGTTCCCGCGCCGACGAGAGAGCTCAGTCGGGAAACTGCTTCCTGAGAGGGTTGGTGAATACTACCTGGCCTGTCAAGCGGTCTATGGGGGTTTCTGTGCCGCCCAGCTTCTTTCCGGGGCCC
>JASAND010002446.1:0-10716 GCA_030248195.1 Trissonchulus latispiculum
TAGAGACTCCAGCATCACTAACCGATACGGTGACATTTGGCTCAACACCAGAGGTGCTGAAAGGCTTGTTGCCTCTGGCAAGAGCAGCTTTACGCCTAGCTTCTCTTTCACGGAAAGTCAAGTCCGATCGAACATATATATCTTTAAATTTCTTCAAACGAGCCAGTTCTAAGATAGATGATTTAGTTCCCCAGTCTTCCAGCATCACCTTCAGCAGTCGAGTTTGACCCGGCTCAGATGGTGTGGGGCCATCACGCCAGACTTTTTTGACCTTATCCGGATCGATTTTATGCTTCGACATTAGTTCACGTACAATAGTTAGATCATCCCTTTCAGCATCAGGTACCACCCCAAACATGACCACATTAAGACGCTTTTCCTTCTTCTCATCCACCTCCATAGAGGCATGAAAAACAGCTTTAGTAGCTGCCGTTGCCACGGCCTCCCCCATGGCCCTGACAAGTTGGACCGGATCAAAGGTTTCCATGAAATAGGCAAACTATGTGGGTATGATGATGAAATTGGAAATGATAAATTGGGAAACCTTTTTGGGTCGTGTTCACCAGCGCCGTAAACGAAAAATGGGAGATTTTCAAAGAAATTGTGCTTACAGACTATTGAAGAATACGTGCCTAGAAAAGTTGTTTACTCTAAATCAAAATTTAAGTATCCACGGCAAATTCGTCACCTTCTTATACAAAAACGGCGACTTCATAGGAGATTAAGAAGTTTCCCCAACATTGAAAATAAAACTCGTTTTGAACAAATCACGTCAAAATGCGATTCTGCCATCAAATCTTTTCACTTCGAAAACGAGCTTAAATTTGTGCAAACTCCCTCAAATCGAGCTTTCTACTCATATGTTAAACGTAGGTTGAGTTCTTCAGAAAATATCCCCGTGTTAGTTGTTGAAAATACAGTTGCAGATGATGATAAAGAGAAAGCAACGCTTTTGAATCGCCAATTTGAGTCCGTTTTTGTACGTGATAATGGAAATTTGGTAAACCTACCTGCAAAAGATTTCGACATAGCTCTAGAAAATTTTCTGTTTACGACTACATCAATTGAGAAAGCTATCAGCAGTTTGAAGATGAACTCTGCTCCAGGTCCAGACAACATTCCTGCCCGTTTTCTGAAAATGTTGAAAACTCAGCTTAGTCGGCCCCTGCAGAAAATTTTTCAACAGTCTCTACAGGAAGAAAAATTACCTGATGACTGGTTATTGGCACACATTGTTCCTATTTACAAGGGAAAAGGTTCTCGGTCCGCACCCGAAAATTATAGGCCAATTTCTTTAACATGTATTTATTGCAAGATTATGGAAAAGGTGTTAAAATCTTTCATTCTTGGTCACCTCGAAAGAAATAAACTAATAACCAAAGAGCAGCATGGTTTTATGTCTCGCAGATCCACACAAACACAGCTGCTTGAATGTGTCAATTCATGGACGGCAAGTCAGGATGCCAAGGATGCCATTAAAGTACTTTATTTAGATATACGTAAAGCATTTGATTCTGTTTCTCATGCAAAACTAACCAGCAAACTTAGTTCATATGGTATTAGGGGTAAAATATTACGGTGGGTGAGCGCATTTTTGCATGGTAGATCTCAGTATGTGAAAGTTAATAATGTATTATCAGACGTTGGGAAGGTGCTAAGTGGGGTACCGCAGGGCAGTGTACTTGGGCCTGTTTTGTTCTTAATTTATATAAATGACCTCCCCGATGTTGTTACTGGTGCGAATGTTAAAATTTTTGCAGACGATACAAAAATATACTTTTCTGGTTGTGCTGAAAAAGACTTCAGAAGCTTTAGTGAAGATTGTAAAAATGTTTTTGACTGGGCTTCCGAAAACCAGCTTTCTATTGCCTGCAATAAAAGTTTACTACTCGAAATTGGTGCCCCCTATTTGACTGGAGCATTCGAAATAAATGGCAGTGCAATTCCTAAAACTGAAATTGTCAAAGACCTAGGTGTGTATATTACGCCAGATTTGAAGTTCGCATCTCACTGTGACAAGATTTGTGCTAAGGCCTATCAAAAGGTTGGTTTGATTTTCAGGACCTTTAATTGTAGAGATGTAAAATTTTTAGCAGCCATGTTTTCGCTATATGTAAGGCCAATACTGGAGTATAATTCGTGTGTATGGTCACCCTTTCTTAAACAAGACGTAGCGAAACTGGAAGCAGTTCAAAGACGTTATACTAAAAAGAATCCCGAGGTTAGCTCACCTTTCGTATAAAGACCGACTACGGCTATCTGGCCTCGAACTGCTTGAAACCCGCAGGCTAAAAGCTGACCTAATCCAAACTTATAAGATAATATACGAATTAGACAGTGTAAACTCTGCTGAGTTTTTTACTTACTCTGTGGATGCTGGTACCAGGGGACATTCTCTTAAATTGCAAACCTTTAAGCACCGACTTAATTGCAGGAAAAACTTTTTTACTAATAGGGTAATACCTATTTGGAACCAGTTAGAATCTGAGGTAATCACTGCGAACAGTGTCAACATATTCAAGAAAAAATTAGCTGCCCTGGATTTTACTAGTTATCTAAAATGTGGAAATGACTAGTACGTACGCACGTAATCATGTATATATGCGTGCAAATTTTGCAACTTCTAGCCGATCTGTTGGTTTGTTTGTTACTGTAACGGGTATTTATGTTATTTTATTTTGTTTCCATTTGTATACATTTGTAATGTACGTACGTATACGTTACATACAGCATATTTACGACCATGTCCACGTACATGTGTTCGCTTTGGCTATTGTATTGACGTGTTTTTATGGGCCAATAAACGATATTTGATTTGATTTGATTTGATTTAAATTTCTTATTACTGACTGAAATTGATAGCTCTGTATGCGACAAAAGCTAAGACGAAGCGTGAAATCCCGCGAATATGGGTTGTTCGGCGAAGCTATTAATTCGCTCACAACCTAGTCCTCTTCTTTTTTTGAACCTAGCCCCCATATTAAGCATTTTTAAGACTAGTCCTCTCTTGATTTTGCAACCTCACCATCACCCATATTACTTTTTTCATGCTCCAGAGGAGCATTTTTATTTCTTGTCCTTCTGTCATTTTAAAGGATCCCTTTCCAGCAATGCGGTAATGGCTACAAGGAGCTTGAACAGTGCCGTAGGTAGAGCAGAAAACTGATTATATATATATATATATATATATATATATATATATATATATATATAAATATATGGTACCACTGAATTCTCACCTCCGCCCCAAGCTTCGGCCGATGCAACCTGTGTTTGTGGGTAGTACAAGGATAAAACTTTTTCGCCTCCCCAAAAAGTTCGACAGTATGCCCATCGTGTTCAGCGACACGGATTTACTATATGGATACCGCCATATGGGAGAAAAACGTTGTTTTAGGCGGTTTGACCAGTGGTCAGTAGGCCCCATAGACCAAAGTGACGACTGGCTGGCTTATTCCTTGGCAATTTTTTATGGGGGGGCTTCATGGGGGGGGCCCCCCCCATCGATGGGGGGGCTCACCCAAAATGGGGGGGGATATTTTTAGAAAATTTTTTCAATTTTTGTGGGTTTTTTGTGTACTAACTGCTAAAAATCGCTAAAAAATGACTAATTTTAGGTGTTTTTTAAGCTAAAATAGCGAAAATTTAGTCAAAAATCCGGCGAAGCCGGAAAAATTTTTGAAAATTTTGGGTAAAAATGGTAAAATTTGGCAATTTTTGGGGTTATGGGGGGGGAGGTCGGGATTTATGGGGGGGCTTTTCATGGGGGGGGCTCCTCGAATGGGGGGGGAGGTCGCCGAATGGGGGGCGGTCCCCCCCACCCCCCCCACTAGGGATAAGCCAGACTGGTCACTTCCCTCGATTTCGGCAATATGCCCATTGAAACGAGCGTAGTCGATTTACTATATATGCCCCCGACCAAAACGCAGTTTTAGGCCGTTTGACCAGTGGTCAATAGGCCCCGTAGGCTGTAGTGACCAGTGGTCACTTCCGCCGGTTTCGGCGATATGCCCATTGAAACGAGCGTAGTCGATTTACTATATATGCCCCCGACCAAGACGCCGAAAAACGCTGTTTAGAGTGAGTTTTCCCAACTTTGACCCTGGGCGAGGAACCACGTGAGCCATGCTGACCAGTGGTCACTTCGGGCGGTATCGGCAGTATGCTCATCGTTTTCAGCGACCCCGATTTACTATGTATGGGGACCACCCCGAGGCCGAAAAACGTCATTTTTAGTGACTTTTAGACCATTTCTGGTAAAAGTGGGACTTTTCGCTTTTCGCGAAACTTTTCGCCCAAACAGGCCAAAAAATGCAAAGTTTGGGCCCATCTCCTGAAAGCTAGGGAGCAAAATTAAAAAATCCCCCTCGTTACTTTATGCACCCCTACTGGTAATTTTCAACAAAAGATACTAGACCTCTCCAGCTTCTACCCAGTTCTAGAAAAGTGTGACCAAAATTTGCGAAAAATAGCGAAAGTCCGACTTTGGGACCTTGGCACAGAGCCAAAATTGGCCAGGTGCCAAAATGACCAAAAAAAGGTAGCATGGGGGGATCCTGTCTACCAACGGATAATAGTAGTATGGTGCCAAAATGCCCACATCGTTCCAACACTTAGCCGTAAAATGCATTTCCAATAAGCGTTATTCACCGAGAAAAAAAAACAAACGCACGGTAACTATCGCCTAGTGCAAAAATTCGAAGTTTCGAATTCGAACCAAAAGTATGGTGGTACTTGTAGTACTACTCGAGTTGTTTACGATGGTAACCTTTTTACCACTACCGGACCTCTAATTAGCTAGCACCAGGCCAACACGGTCTCCAGGGGGCCGCGCAGACGCCTTTATACCCATATTATGTAGGGGCGCTATCGCGCCCCTACATAATATTTCAGATGTCTGAAAAACGTCAGTGCAAATTTTCAGTTTGATGACAGAAAAAATTAATATTTTGGCACTAATCGTTTGTCACAAAACGATAGGAACAACTTCAAATTACCCACTCGACTTCCCTTCCCATCTCGTTTTGAAACTAACAATACTAACCAAATTACCGACTCAATGACTCTGAAATAGTCCTCCCTAACAGTTTGAAAATGACGACAATTTCAAAAAACATTCACAACTCAGCCCACAAAAATTCCAGAAAAACCAAATTTGAATACAATTTTATCAAATTTAATCGCCTACCTAGAAGGAGTTCCCTCGTGCAGCGGATGATGACCACCCACGAAGGAGGCTCCAGTGGTCTGAGCACCAACATAGGCAACTGCTGACATCATCTGGGGTCCATGGCCGCCCAGTTCCCGGCTTAGATCCGGATGGGACTGAGCCATACGAGACAGATGCGGATTACTGGCCGACGAACTGGGTCCCGCAGAAATGGCCGAAATGGTCGTCTGATGATGACCTCCTCCAGTTCCACTACCTGGGTCACCTCCGACGACATGAGGTCTGGCTCCAGCCAGATATTCTGATGACGGAGGAAAATGACCTCCTCCACCGGCGGCAGCAGCAGCAGCAACCACAGCCGAGTAGTGGGATATCATTCCGGCAGTAGTGTTGCTGTGATGATCCGGCGATGCGTATGGAAGACCTACAGCCAAGAACGTACATGCGTACAAACTGAAGAACAGTGCAATCATTTAAGTACATACGTATATACTAAATAAATCTTCAAACCAATAAATATATTTAAATAAACCAGGAAACGTTGCTAACTGATAGGCAATGTTTAGAAAGCCCAACATTTCTCTACGTTTCTTTTCCAAAATCCAAACCAAAAGCATGTGAACGTATATATTTCTTAAATCTAATGCTATCGCACACTGTACAATTTACGTACCCGAAAAAGGAGGTGCCGAATGCTCGTGTGGGAAATGAGCATAGGAGGCGGAACCGACAGCACAACCATTAGAATAGTCCAGTTGTGAAACAGCTCCGAAGGATCTCACCGACCCACCCGTTCCACTGGGATAGGGCGGTGGTGGGGCCTCCATGGAGGGCGGGGGTTGAAATCGTGAGTCTTGATTAGCCGTGGCAGGAGGAGGAGGAGGTGGTCGATTTCCTCCTCCGCCGTAAGGAAACGGAACCGCAGAAGGGTCCGCAGAACTCTCACGACTGGCCGTCTCAGAGCGACTGCTCTCTTGGGCGGCAGCGGCCACCATACGAACAGCGTCGGCGTCCCTGGCAAGATGTTTCAGGACCTAGAAAATGAAGACGACAATTTGCTGATTATTCATGTTTCACTCACAGAGAACGGATAATGACAAATTTGAAGAAAATGCGTTAAACGTTAGAACATCTACTTATTTGCTTATGGAATCTTCCAGTGGAGCGCTAGTAAAATTTTCTTTTCGCCAAATGTCAATGACCTGCCCTAAGACCCCCCCCCCCCCCCGAAGCATACGGGGGTTCTGGTATAATCCCAGAATAGAGTGCCGATCTTCCACAGTGAGCTCTCAGTAATTCTTCCAACTTTCTGTAAATAATATAAACTTACATATGATTCTGTCATCACTTCCTTTGGAATCACACTGGCAATGGAATCCCGAATACCAAACGGTGTCACCGTTTGCACAGCTCTGGAATCGCCAGTGGTACTCGTGGCCGCTACGGTCGCTATGACAGTCGTTAGGGCTACAGACACTTGCGTTGACGCAGAGGTACGAGGAGGAATTTCGCCTGCATCAGTCGACTGGCTGGATTCGCTCTGATGAGAGGGAGCTACAGATGGAGGTCTACTCAGTCGAGATGGCGACGAGCTGGCTGGATGGCCGCGTTGACGTGGAGAAAGTCCGGAACCAGACATCTCCTGACCTCCCCCACAGAATGAAAACTAATTATATGAATGTATAGCTAAAGAGGGCATCCTATAGTTTAGCTGTCGCGGCCAGCAATCACAGCTAAAAGGAAAAGAACAAATCAGAAGAACATTTTTACAGGAGGCAGTACACGACACCATTGGCAGCGGTTTTTAACTGTGGTGGCATCAAAAATTAAAACCCAGACTCTGGTGACAAACAACCACTAGCGTAGCAAAGTCAGAAAAAATTTTCGGAGTCTGAAATCCAGAAGCTGAAAAAATTTTGGAATTCGTGATCTCTGGGGAATTATCTCATATTTTAGCTTAAAACACTTAGATTTGGAAACTTTAGCGAATTTTGGTAGTCTTTACAAAAACCGTAACCTCGCAAAATTCTTGAAAAATGACCCCCCCCCCCTCAAGACAAGGGGAGACTTTGAGCCCCTCATAAATTTTGACCTAAAAATAAGCCTGCTTGCGCAAGGGAATTCCCCCCCCCCCTTCCCCAATTGGCTACGCGCCTGGTGACAACCAACCTCGGCCGCTGTAAAAGGGTGCATTGGAAAAGTTAAGTCACCGATTTCATTATTTGCACACACAAGTTACGAAATTTAAATTTTCAAGTGCTTCGTAGAATATTACAGAGGCGACGAGTTATAAACTGTGAACTATTATGGACGAAAACCAGAAAAACGGAGATCTACCTGTCATTTGGGCCATATCATTATTTACCACACCATTTATCACACAAGGGTTACACCAACTTATTTCTTCTAGTGATGTCTCGAAATCAGCCTAAATACTTTGCCCATCTATCTAATGGTAGTCAAAACTACAGTTGTCGCTCCTGGCTCAGCTGAATCCGGAGATAAGCACCGGCACCCTATAACCTTCTGTAGGTTGGAGTTCTCACCAGGCGTCACTATTGACTGTCAGTATGGGTAGAGACAGTATGGATACTGATGGTATAACGCCAATATTTGTCAAAGTTGCTGCACAAGTTGCGCAAATGTTTCGCGTTCACTGTAGTTAATGCACAGTTCGTTGCCTACTCATGAAGACGACGCCGACATTTTGCTGAATTTAAATTCTGGTTTTAGGTGACCAGTCTGCGGGCGGAGGTCCTATGCGTGGTCGAGGACGTGGGGGTCCTGAACGCGGTCGGGCACCTGCTGCTCCTTACTAGACTTTCTCCGGAGGTAGGTATAAGTTTTTTATTTAAATTTCTTTTTTGCTGTGTATAAACATTTAAATAGAGACTGACTCGCTTCGTTTCAATGATACATATTTTCTGTTTTTTCTTGCTTTAAGCATAGTAATTTTATAGTTCGATGGTATCAATTTTGTTATGTATCTATGCAGCTATGAGTTTTAATTCATTTAATTATAGGCTAATACTGCCCTTCATTAATCGGATTGAATTAAAGAAATATTCCTTAAACTAATGAAGCATAAAAGTTAATGTTGTTCATGGTTAAACGTCGTTAATAGACATACATACGTACCACGTAGTTCCCGTATTTGCCTTGCAGCGTTGTGTAATATTTGCTTAAATTTCGTGGATTAATTTAAAATTCCTGCGTGGTCTGCATTGAACTTTATTTATGAATTTGTGCGCTTCTGAATTTCATTATTAATCTTTATGTTATTATCATTAAGTTATGTACGTAAGTCATCAAATTGGCGGTTTGATAATAGCAGTCTCATGCATCTATTTCGGATGACGAACGTTTTTTTTGACAAATTGTTGGAAGAAGTGGTTTTGGTTAATAGTTAGGGCACTGCATGGAGGATCATTATTATTTGTGGTTTTTGGCGGCGCTAAGTATTGCCCAGGATCGTTTGAATACCTACTTGTAAATACAATCTTTATTTTATTGTTTCGAATTGTCTGTTCCTACTGTATCCGTATAATAGGGTCTGCTGTCTAATATTTCTGATGCATTGTTGTCCTTTATTTTTATATTGCTTTCATTCATGTGTAGACTTCGAAATAGAAAATTATTTTACTGTTTGTTGGGAATTTCTTTCTACATAAAGTGGTGAATAATTCGTTTTAGACTCTCGGTTATACCGTTATTGTCTCTGTTGATATCAGGCTGTCTGGTTAGGTGAATTTCCGTCAAAATCACCTACTTTCTCGTCACGCAAGCACTGCCAAATCTCTTGAATTAGAAGGTTTCCCGGAACTGCTGGTGGACTGACTGAGTTCCCGTTGTGAAGGAAGAGCTCTATTTTGGTTTGCCTCTTTTTTAGTATTTAGTATTTTTTAGTAATCTGAACGGTGTGTTTGTCGGTTGGCACTGATTTATAAATGTTATTGCTTTATTTGTTACGTGCTCCTTATTGTTTGTTCGTTTTTAATAAACCGATTTCGCTACAAATGGTTTTGCGGCTTTAGTTTTGGATTTGTTTTGGAGTTCTATTTTTTGTAGCGTGACAGCGAAATTCAGCATGAAAGGAAGTTTGTCTTAGGTTTTAGTAAGTATTTACATCAAGAAAATTAGGTAAACGTGGGGCCAAGGGGCGGACCCACGAAGGATACAAGGAATTAATCATAAAGAAATAACGAAAAACGCCTTCCTGCAGTCAAGGCAAAAGCCTTAATCTCTCCTGTTCGTACTAAGGCTTTTGCCTGATTGACTGCGGCAGTCGTTTTTCATTATTTGTTTATTGTCTTCGTGAATATTGAAAGATTTCTCAGGTTGTAAATACGTATGTGTCCAAAAGTTCTGTACTTTTGTAAACTTTTCTCTAGTCGGTTTGATTGCCATTTACTTATTATCTTCCTACCTGTATCACTTACGTTCAGCTGACCAGTTTCCATATATCGGTTTCTTTGCAACCCAGAATACCCTTTTGGCAGATTCGCTATGAGTCGAAAGCAGGTTTTATTCGGGCCCCTTGTCCTATTCGTGCAAATGCTAAATTGTTGATGCAAGCAGCTGGGAAGGTACGTATCGTTAAGAGACTGTTTTAGATGGCAGGAGATTCGAAATCGCATTGTCGGTATAGAATTTCGTTGGTGGGGACTTTGTCGGTTTTTCCAATTCAAAGATCTTGATACGAGGATGAAATTCTTCTTTGCAAAACACGTTATTCCGAAATGAAAGTTGATTTCTGAATTTAGTCATTCAAAATGTTGTCCATAATGGTATATAGAGTGGTATATTTTTCTTTCGACGCTTTCGTCCGATTAAACAACAAAATTGAAAGTTTCATTTTTGGCAATTGAAGAAAGATCTTGAATATCAGCATATGGTGTTTAAAATTTTGTAATATTTAAAATTGTTGAATGCAAAAGCTGACCTTTCTCAATGTCACAACATTGCGATTTCAATGACCGTATTAAAACATCCCCCCCCAGTTCCTATCTGGGTCACTCTAACGGTAACAATTGGTTGCTCACAGGGTTGGGCGAGACCGAGATTTCACCGAGAACGAGACCGAGACCAAGGTATCGAGACCGAGACTGGCCAAGTCTCGGCTTTTGGGCGAGACCGAGACCGAGACTAGCAATTTTAAGCTTAAACTTTATTTGCACCAGTTTTTGAGGCGTAGGGTCAGTATTAAGGGCTTTAACACATAAACATACGGTTTTAGCACATCGTCAGTTAATTTTCGTTACATAAATTTAAAATTTTCGCTGAAATTAGATGTTTTCAAAAAATTTCCGGTCTCGGTCCGAGACCGAGACTTTTGGGTGAGCGAGACCGAAACCGAGACCGAGACTGGTCAAGTCTCGGCTTTTGGGCGAGACCGAGACCGAGACTCCCAACCCTGGTTGCTCATCGCCTTTGTCCAGTTTTGAGATTTTTGTTGCAAGAAGGTTTTTTGTTTCTACCAATACTGAGCTATATACATTAAGTTCTCTTTGTGGTTATGCTAGCTAATTTGACTACCATTAGATAGA
>JASAND010002450.1:0-37775 GCA_030248195.1 Trissonchulus latispiculum
AACAATCAAAAAGCTCGCTTCAACAACTGCTGTCCTACTAATACGACAAAGTCTTGTAAAACAACTATCGGAAGTAAGATTCCCCCATTTCAGTAAGTAAGGTGAAATAGTCGTTTTCTCATTCAGGTAACAATAGGCGTCCTAGCTTATTGTGGGTCTGAGTCGTTTTCTCATTCGTTGGCATTATTGAGCGCCCTTGCTTCTTGTGGGTCTGATTTACAGCTCAAACATATTTTTAGTTTAATAAGTTAACAATAGAATAGAATAGTCATTGTAAACTGCTTAGAAAAATAAAAGATTTCAAATAGAGAGGAGACCAAGGAAAGCAACTACCTGACCATTACCTGAATAACTTTCTCATCAATGCTCAGTTTATGACGAGCAGCGTCCAGAATTCGTTCCTCCACGGTACCACTACAGATCAGGCGAAGCACCCGAACTTCACTCTTCTGACCAATACGATGGGCTCGAGCCTGGGCTTGGATATCCTAAAATCAGCGGAGGGACAACGGTGTAATGCAAAATGAAATGTTAACAGATAAGAAGCACACTGAAAAAGAAAAAATTGAAAAGAAAGGACGTAAAATAATAGGAACATAAATGATGCAATACGTTTTGGGTTTTCTGACCATTATGTGAAAGCGTTTTTTTCGGTACAAAAGTGAAACCTTGCACATCACTGGCTACAGTAGTTTTGTCGTAAACCTGTACAGTTACGTAATGTAGGTACCTGAAACGGATTCCAATCAGAGTCGAAGATAATGACAGTATCAGCTGACTGTAAATTCGAGTACTAAACCCGCAGCACGAGTTGACAGAAAGAAAATGAAGTATTCAGACTCGGGATCATTGAAACGAGTCAATAATTCAGATCAAGCTTCTCTGCTGCCGTACTGCCATCCAAGCGTAGATACGGAATAGCTAAATATTAAAACTCCATACGTATCAAATATTATTATATGTAAAATGAGAAGTTTTGGTCAAAATTTCCAACTTTTTGAAAATTTTCGGTTCCGGGCAAGTAATGTCCGTTTGTTTTTTTTTCCGCGTAAGTCACGCTCGGAAAAGTGCAATTTTCTGACTTAATGATAGAACGATCTGGGCATTTTCAGCAGGTGAAGTTTGGTTTTTCTGAACATATTATATACCCTGAAAGTGAACCTTTTTGATAGTTAGACGCTGCCCGGCCCGGCATGCCACCTGACCGGCCGGCCAAAGGTGGCATCACGGCCATTTTGGCCAAAAAAGGCCAATTTTTGTGTCAGAGCTGCGGGGCTCAGGGAACAAGCTAGACACAAGCGGATTGTTGCATAAGAAACTTTGGGTTGGGTACCATGGAATAGCGAGAATTTGATTTCGATATCTGGCCGGGATCGTTCAGGCGACCGGCCCAAAGTTGGTCTGGGCCAAATAACCATTTTGGAAAAAATTTATGTCCCAACTCTACAGGAAATAGTCAAAAATAGGCCTCGACATGCTGTTTTGGGCCATCTAGTGGGACGCACATAAAGGTTATCGGGGTCGCTGAGCATGGTGAGCATAGTCGCAGTGCGGTACTGTGCTGATATCGTGCTGCACTATTATATATGCAGCAACCACAGAACGCTGGCTATTGACTTACTGTAAACTGCAAAACATATTAAATTAGTTGTGTAGATAGCTCAGGACATGGCAAATTAACGTAGCTACATTGACACTATTGTTTGCATCTTTTTACGCTGCAGTAGGGTGTTGCTGAAGTAGAGCACGACCTATAACTAGCTGCAGATAAGTTGCAATCGTCTAGAGTTTGTATACAAGTGCGGCAGAGCATTACAAATCGTGCCGTATGAGTTTTCATCAGTGACAATAAAGCTTGCATCTCGTTGCGCTGCAGTAGAGTGCTGCTTCAAGTATACAGCACGGCCTATAACTAGCTGGAGATAAGTTGCAATCGTCCGAAATCATGCCGTATAAGTTTTCTTCATTAGAGCCGCGTAAATAAAATATTTCGGTTTCACGAAACATTAATTTTTGGATACACAAGAAGGAACCAAAGGGGAACCAAAAATGTTTTGTGTCAGTTGTTTTTGCTTTAAAAGTTGTATACAGGGGTTTTCGGGGACGCAGAGCATGAATCTAAATTTCACCTTTTTTTGATCATACGTTTTGATAACTCAGTATAAGCTTAGAATTTTAGCTGATATAGAGCTAACAAAAAAGCTTAATGAGCAATCGTGATCTACGAATCCCACAAACACCTCAGCTTTCGAATCAATCTGAAATACTAATTTTTCGTCCCCAATGGTCCTTGCGAATCGAAAACGTTCTAATTCCGCGAAACCTAAAAATTGTGCGATGTTTGAACTTAGCCTGGTCCAAAACTCCCAGACATCCTCCTAAGTACCCTCCTAGGAGGGCACTTAGGAGAGTCTTTGCAGCGCGGCCCAGGGAGGCGTTTCAAAAGATTCTCCGAAGATCCGCTCCTAAGCGCGCTTAGGAGCAGACTTAGGAGAATAGTTAGGAGCGTCTTGGGAGCTCCTAAAGCGCAGTTAGGAGCTCGCTCCAAGCGCGTTTCAAAAGAATTCTCCAGAATTTACACTGAAGCATTCTCTATTTTACCTCTCTTAGGAGAGAAAAGTTAGGAGCAGTCAGAGCGCTCCTAAGGATGCAAGAGACAACACTAGTAAGGAGGAATCTTTTGAAACTGGGATTCTCCCAAGTATCCTCCTAAGCAGGACGAAGGAGCGCTCTAAACTTAGGAGCGTCTTTAGGCTTTTTACTATTATTTTTACCATTGAAACTGGCAGAACTGATAAAACCTAGTTCTTTGGGACAAGTGCTGGAAATTTTCATGTTTGATTAGGCGTTTCAAAAGATTCTCCTAAGTCTGCTCCTAAGTGCGCTTAGGAGCAGACTTAGGAGGTAGTTAGGGCGTCTTAAAGACTCCTAAGGGTCTAGTTGGGGAGCACTCTGGAAGAGCGTTTCAGAAGAATTCTCCTAAGTTTACACTGACACTCCTCTAACTTAGCCTAACTTAGGAGCGGTAGTAGCCACTTTCCTAGAAATTCGGAGAATGTTTTGAAACGGAATTCTCTAACTAACTGCCCTGGCCCCATTTAGGAGCGCTCTAAGCTTGGGAGCGTCTTTTGAAACGCCCCCCTGACTTATCGTGAGGAATATTGAAAAACTAACTGCAGATTATTATGAAGCTAGCGACTTTTAGGGCATTTTTCCCTGTCAAGCCGGGACGATTTCGTCTTTCAGAGGGAAAAAGTAGGAAAAAGTATGAATTTTCGGCCTAAAATAGGAACAACCGAAAAAGTAGGAAAAAAGTAGGAAAAGTAGGAACTGTCCGAGCACATCAGTGACATAACTGGACAACAGGGGGTTCTACTTTTTAAAATATATAACGAAAAAGGTTTCGTCACAAAGTAAAATTTTGAAAAGTAACTGTTATGAAAGATTTAGGAACAGAAACCTGTGAGTACAAACCTCGAAAAATCTGAGATAGTCGCCCATTATATCCATCAGGAGGGTCATTTGACAGAACAGGAGACAGCGATGACCAGTGGCCTGCAGTTTTGGCAAAATTCTATCCAGCAATTCAAAATTTCCCCGAAACTCGATACGAGTCCGGACTACAAATACGAAAAATTAGATTTTTATGAAACAAAATTTATAATACAAAAACATCAAATAACTCTGAATGAATACTAATCATTTATCAAGCAAGCAAACAAACACAAACCCAGAAAAATTAAAATCGATATGGGAGGGGACCTAACTTACCCATCAATTTGTCCATTTTCATAGCCTAAATGCTGGGCTAAACGAATTCTCATATTCCTCCAAGAAGAATGGATCGTTTCTGACTTTTCGCAGCTGCATGACAATGTTCATCAGAACTGAGCTTTCACGTTACTGATAAAACAATAAACCACAAGAAAAAAAGTCAATCAATAAATAATTGTCAAACAAATCCGAAAGTTCAAAATAACCGATATATACCCAACAAAACAGAAAATTGACAGATAGAAACTAAAAAACACATCGAAAAAGTGAATGCAAACTTCCTGCTCGTCCTTTTCAGTCAAAATGACTCCTTGCTCTGAATTTGATGATACAATGCCTTCTGTAGAGCCGACATATCACAATTAATCACATATTCTGTCTAAAATAACTTCCATTCCTTTAAAACGGTCGATTTATACAAAATCTGCAACAACGCGTGATATACAACTCACACATGCTCTTGCATTATCAGCTATATGAAATTGGAAAAACTCACATTTTCAGATTGCTGGAGGGGACGAGAAGTTCAAACAAAATACTGCGAGGAGAAGGAAGCAAACATGCTGTCGTATAAGAATTCATGAATCGACAAAATAAGTCAAACAAATTTTCAATATTTTCCAGCCTAAACTTACGCTCAGATGTAAATAAGTTCCTAAGTTCGGCAATTACGACTAACTTGAGTAACACAAGAATGTTAGAACTATGTGAATGTTATCTATACACAATAGGTGGCCATCATTCAAAGAAAACAAAACAAAAGTTTCTCCATCTGCTTCTGCACCTTTTCTGGCAGCTGAAGTTCCACTTCCCTTTTCATTCTTCTCAGTAGGAAAGGACGCAAAACTTTGTGCAAACGTCGAATGATAATCATCGTCTCTTCCTGATTCAGTTCCACCTAGCAACACAAATGGAAATTTTACTAAGAAAATGTAATTAAACAAAACAGAAAAACAATTTATGTAGACAGTATTAACTAAATTTTGGCTGCATGGTGTGACCAGAGACCTACGTCACAGAAATTGTGAATGCTGTCTCAATGTGTTGCCATTGACCAAAATTAATAAAATATTTTGTCCAACAAGAACTTCCGAGGAATCAATCAAAAACATGTCTGTTTAATAATGATAATATTCCACCCTACAACTTATGAATTTGAAAAAATTCCAGCATTAAATTTCACAAATTGCTCGAAAGCGTAAAAAATCGCCTAGTGTCTTTCAGAAGAGTCGGTAGAGAGTCCGGGGTCCGGACTCCTTTGCGGAAATGTCTGAAATTTTCAGCTATTGTTGGCGCAATTTTCCGAACCCCTTTTCGGGCCGGACACCGTCTCTTTCAAAATCCTGGAAGAGCCCAGTGACCGAGAGTTCCAATCCTGCGCCGTTTGGGATACGATAGTGATGGCGCTATTTCCGTTCATGAAAGCTTATTCTAGTGGGGGGGGCATAAACGCCTTCCTTTCCAAAATTAGTTCGCCCCCCAAAACCAAAGGGTGCCTCTTTAATTACCAAATTTTGCCCTGAAAAATTCGCTCAAAAGGCCAAATTTTCAAAATTTTCCTTTGTTTGAAAGAGATTTTTCACTCATTTCTTGCCTTGTTGACCACTAAATCTTCCTATTTTTTTTGCGATAAAATTAATTTTTACTGTGTATATATGCTAGAAAAAACAACGCTATTTCTAGAAAAATCTTTCCCCCCCCCAAAAAGTTCCTTGCAACTCGGGACATTTTGACCCCCAAGAAAAAAAGAAAAAGCCCAAAATAAAGCTCCACCTTCCTACCTTTTTTCCCCAGTCGTGGCAACCGGAGCATTGAACCAAGTTTCAAAAGTGGCACAAGATCTGAAAATACTTGGCAGCAGAAAGTTCAGCAAAGCCCACAGTTCTGGCAACTTATTCTGAAGCGGCGTTCCAGTTAGCAGTAGGCGATGCGGTGAGATATAGTAGGTATTCAGAATTTGTGTCAGTTTACCGAGTGCTGATTCTTCATACAAGATATACTTCATCAATAATCATATACTTCCAGCGAACCTAAAACAGACCAGAAGTTTTCAAATCCCAATAGCAAAAAAACAAGTAGAAGGCAGCAGGACTTGACCTACACGTTTCTTTCATGACAAATTGTGATCAGTACGACATAACTAGACAATTATTAAAGGTAAATAAATACAAAAAAACGACCCAAGAAAGTGGACTCACCTTAGCCAGACGGGCCTTGTCTCGCATAATGAATTCATAGGTGGTCGAGAGAAGCCGTTGAATTTTCCATGCTTCACTTGGGCAGCCAAGGAACGACGGGCAGTTGCACTCCCTTTGTAGATAAGCGGCTTTCCGTCAGGGGCACAACGACTTAATTTCAGCTCCCAATTAGACAGGGTTCTGCAAAGAAACCGCTTCAACTGTTATAACTATATATGTATAAAAAACTGAAATATAAGGAAATGATTGCTGCCGTTTAGCCTCATTACTTCACAACTTACCAAAACAATGACAAAATATATACCAGCACCAGAAAATCAAAAATCGACAAAAACCTAAAACAACTCCGTTGTCTTGACAGTTTTGAAATTTTTTGAAAACGTCCTCAAAACCAGCGATTCGTCTCTATTGTTTTCATTCTTGTTGACAACCAGCGACCTCCTGACTTACGACCACGGCTTTATGATCAAGTAGGACCTGTTGACGCCTTTGACTCCATAAGATAGGTGACAAGGGCAATTGTTTGAATGGTTTTGCCCAAACCCATTTCATCTGCCAGAATTCCGTTCAAATTATTGTTAAACAGGGACACAAGCCATTCTAAACCCTGCATCTATAAAGTACAAAACCACATACAACACGTTGAACATTATTGCACGCACAAACAAGATTCAAATTGAATTATAGAAAGCATGCATGTATACGTTTTGTGTGCACGTGGCGCGTTCAACGCAGAAATCCTATACATGGCAAAATCCGGTTAAAACATTACATTGCTCCTGTTTTTTTCCTAAAGGCATTACCTTGTACCTACCTGATAAGCTTTCAGTTGGCCGAATTTCAGCATAACAGGCTGTTCTGTAATCGTCTCATGAACACGATGCGCTGTCTTATAGTAATTTCCTTCGTCAAAGTGATCCGAGTATTCGTCGTCCTCGTTTTGCGCAGCCTGAAAAAAAAGCATTAAGGTAAATTGTCATTCCTGGTCAAAATTAGCAACCACAATAACTGCCTCACTAAACAGATTCCAAGCGTTCAAATAAAATTTCATCAAGTAGCTCTGAGGTTCCGCTATAAGCTGACTAGTATGACTATGCGCTGACTAAAGGTTTTGGGGCTCTTCGGCAACATAATTACAGCATTTCATGCCTTTCGAGTTCATTGAATAAAGCATTGCTAAATAATTGTCATAGCCCAATTTTAAACTACGTACATCTGACTTACTAATCCCCTGGTTGTGGCAAACAGTCGATGCTGTGAAAATAAAAAAAACAGAGCATTCGGTGGTTTGCTCCCTTCATTTACCCTAATGATGGCTCTATTCCGCTCCTCCTCATTCATATTCTGATCCGCCAAGAT
This sequence comes from Trissonchulus latispiculum, assembly GCA_030248195.1. Taxonomy (NCBI): domain Eukaryota; kingdom Metazoa; phylum Nematoda; class Enoplea; order Enoplida; family Ironidae; genus Trissonchulus; species Trissonchulus latispiculum. The sequence continues at coordinate 7,332 of JASAND010002450.1, forward strand.
CTTCTGCGTATCACTCTGCTTCTTGCGAGAGGAAGAGGAATCGGTCTCCTCGTCTGAACTGGAATCGTTGCTCACATCATCATCATCGTCACTGTCATCATCACGTAGGACAACCTCATAGCTACAACAATAAAAATGCAGATAACTGTAAAGAAAGTAAAATCAAAAAAGCAAGCTGTTCATGATACAGAAACACATAATATTGTCCAGTTGGCGTGTGAAAATATGGAAGCATGAAAATTGAAACAGGATAACGCTTTCTGTTGTGCCCCTAGAAAAATTAGCAATGAGTTTAAAATCCAGTAAAGTCGAGACGTGAAGCTTCACTAAGGGCTACATAGTAGCCAATACTAGGGTGAAAACGTACTCAGGATTAGCTTCCAGCCAGGCATCAAGCTGTGAGGCTCGAGGCGCATCAGAACCGGACAAAATTCGCCCCGGGCTTAGCTTCACGAACTCTCGTAGGCAGATCAGAATTCTGGGAACTTTCATCCACATCTGCAGCACTGCTCGAGTTCGCTGCATCGTCTCCATTCTTCCCACCTTCCTCTGACATTTTCAGCTCGCGTTCTCTTCGCTATAAAATTTACATTTATATACATTCTAAATTTATAAGAAACGTACACACTAATTTCCTCATTTCAACAACTATCAAAATTTATGACCACATCAACAATTTTGCCAACAACACTAAACGTATTAAGACAATTTCTTTCATAAAAATCACATGTAGAACGAGAAATTGTAAGCTGAAGCAAGGAGAACCAGCCGAAATCAAGGATCCACACCTTTTGCAATTTCCTGGCCAATTTTTCATTTTTCACTCGTTTCTTCTCCGCCTGTTGATGCTGTGCCACCAGGCCCGTCAAACTCTGAATATACTCATCCGTCTGCTTTAAGAGATGAACGAGACGCCTGTCCTTCTTCTGATCCAAAAGCTTTCTGTAGCCTTCTTCATCTTCAACCTAAAATACCGAAAAAAGCAAGCAACATTAACACACTAACCGCCACTACTGGTCAAATTCAAGCTGACTATCAAATACAAGCTCATAATCCTTTGTTAAGCTATTGAAGACAGAATACAGTTTAATTAACCAAGCTCCGTCTAACATTTTCATCAGGCTAATGACTATGATGATTTAGGCTAGGAGGTCAAATTCCACAGCGTTAATACAAGAATCAATACCAGAATACAGGTGGAAAAGTTAAACTGTGAAAAAGATAAAATATTTAAAGGAACAAATTCCTAGAATATCAAAACCTACACACTGGATTTTTCTTAGAAAAAAAATCAGCGGTGGGAGGTTTGCGAACCCAATTCTGGATGAAGCCGAGTTCTGGCCATTAACGCCAGAGCACCTGACACGTTCACGAAACGCTTCGCTACAGGCTGAGCAACATACAACACAAAATACGTACAATACACTTAATAATTACACACGTACCATGAGTTTCTGCAGACGCTCCTTTTCCCTACGTTCCTCTTCCTTTCTTTTCTCTCGTTCCGTGTTGGCATGATACTGTAGGACTTGTTTCTTGATCTTGGACATCTTCAGTCGATTGGATCGATGATAGTCACTGAATTCTTTGGCGTGTTGCAGGACGGCATTCACAAATTCCTAAACAAATAACACACTCAACCAGAATACTGGCAGCATAAATATGTTTCACTTACACACATTAATATGAATTAATAAACGTAAGAATACGTAAGCCCAGCCCAAAGCACCTCTGTAACCGAAACTCAATGCCCAACTACATTCACAGAGTTAATCAGTGGTTTCTTTGAGACTTTAACAACGAAAAATCACTTTGCTGGGTGACTTCTCATACAAGAAATAGTACAGCGCAAAACCGCAGTAAGCTCACTTGATGTCTCTGTCGTCTTCTGCGTTCATGCTCCACCTTCTGCTGCTTTTCCAGCTTCTCCGTCACACGAGCCTCTCTTAGAGACTGTTTCTTGGTACGACGATAAGCGCGAGGATTTAAAGCTGTCTCCAGGGTTGTATCAGCACGCATAGATGCCACGATCTCTTGGCGAAGCTGAAAAAATACTACTGCAAAAGTTACCACATTTTCATATCGCAGAATTATATATGTTATTAAGGTACACTACGTACGTACATGACACATATTAAATTACTGTACAGAAACTACATATACGTATTAGGTTATTAAATAGAACGCTGTGGGTCCATCTCTGTTGCGAGACTTTGGTCTTTTGGGGACCCCGTGAAGCGACAAAATTCGTTTAGAAGTTAGCCAAAGCACTAACTTTTCGGTGACATTTCTAAAAAGTGAAAGTGTTTGAAAGCCTATAAACAGGGGAAAACGCAATAGTGTGACTACAATTTCAATCCATTTAAAAACTGATCGTCTTAAAAAGACATAAAAACCAGAACTTTAAAATATAAAATGGCATTAACAGACAAGTACGTATTTTAAATACAACAGCTAAATGAAAGTAACCTGTTTTTGGAACGGTAACAGCCGCAACGATCTTAGTTCGATTTCTACTTTAATTCTAATTTCTGGAGCGACATCAGCTGGTATAGATTCCAAAAGTTTAATTCTTTGTCCAATGCGGTTAGCAATCCTAAACAATAGTTACGACACGACGACATTATGAAGGGTAAAAGAAAGAAACAAAACTTACTGAACACAAATCTAAAACGTTCCTAATTACCAAAGCGGCTCCCAACTAAAAAAAGAAAACCACAGAACCAGGTCAAATAAGCTCTGAAAGTGCGCACGGTACTGGGCTTATTCTAGGGATTTTTTCTTGGAGGCCCACCAAAAGTCCGAGGAGCAAAGAATTTTTGAGGGGGAGGCGAAAATGTTACTTAAAATATGCTAAAAATACGTAGCGCTATTTCACACTGTAAACGTTAATTTTTATGATAAAAACAGGCAGCTTTAGTCGTCAAAAAGATAAAAATGAGTAAAATTCTCCGGCGGAGAAGGAAGATTTTTAAAAAGTAGACCATCTGAGGGAAACATTCAGTAGCAAATGGGGCAACCTCTGGTTTTTGGGACAAATTTTGTTCAGGGGGAGATCGTTTATGAGGAGCACCCCCCCCCCAACTAAAATAAATCCAGCGATATTTAAACCAGCATATATTCACAATTTGCACAAAATTTACAACAAATAGTCTCACCTAAATTCACGTTCCTTGAGTAGCTCTTGCGGATCTATACCCGGCGGTTTCTGCAGCGGCGTGATGCGGGTTAGCCGCTGTTGCTGTAGCTGAAACACTTGGAGCAGTGAATAGGGCAGCTGTTGCACTTTGCCAACCATGGCCCCGGGAAGCTCATACGGCTCCGGTAGTAGGGACGTTTTCTTGGGTGGTTTGGCTGTCTCGGCCACCGTCGTCACAGGAACAGCTGCTGTACTCTGTTCAGTGGTAGTACTGGCCAGTTCCTGTGACGAAACTACTGGCGGCTGGGAAATCATTTGCTGCTGGTGCTGGGGTGGGAGCAGTGGTTGCTGGGGATGCTGTTGCTGTTGTTGCTGCGGATATCCAGCAGTAGCCATAGTAGCGATACCAGAAGGTATAGGCTGATTGCGAGCCAGTAGGCGATAGGCTGAAATTTGGGCTCTCAGCTGATCAACCTGATTAGGATTAAGATTAGTCATGGACGGAGGCCCACCGCCATAATGCGGAGGTGGGAGGGGAGGACCACCTACAGGCATCGGCATTCCCTCCGACGAAGGCGGGATTGGCTGGCCGTCCAGACCAGTACCGCCAGGCTGCAGTTGCAGCTGCTGATGCTGGTCCGGTCCTACCTGTGTAGGAGCAGGCGGCTGCTGGCTCACTCCTCCCAAAGGTGTCATAACCGTCCCTGAAGTGGGCTGGCCCGGAGGAGGGCCACCAGGTATTTGCTGCTGCTGCTGGAGTTGTGGATGAACTGCCGGCGGTGGGGCGATTCGATAGGGCCCGCCGGCCGGCTGACCAGAACCAGGAGGAGTCTGATAATAGATCTGCTGCTGCTGTTGTTGTTGCTGCTGTGGTGGTACGGCCTGTGATGGATGTGGCGGCATCTGATAGGGCTGCATTACAGAAGCGCCAGGTGGCGGAGGCCCGTAACCGGGAGGGCCAGGAAGTGGGACCTGATGCTGTCCTGGCTGTTGTTGTGGAGGCTGTCCCCCACCGCTTCCAGTCACAGATACAGGTGGCTGCTGTGGTGACTGTTGTGGCGGCATCTGTGCATATCCTTCGGGAGCATAGGCGCCTAGAAATGTTGAAGTTGTGTAGATACATATATACATTTCGGGCTTACATATTCTAGGAACTTTTTCATGGGGGGGGGGCTCTTTAAGGAGGGAGGCGAATCAGTTCGGGGGAGGGGATAAAATCTTTCAAAAATGTTCTAAAAATTTGACAAAAATTGAGATACTTTTATCGCCGAAAATGCTCGCTTTTAGTGGAAAAATAAGCAGACATAATAGTGTTAAAATAGAAAAAACAGAGTAAACATCTCCAGGAAGACTCAAAATTTCTGACTTTTGCCTTCTGAGCGAAAGCTTGTTAGAGTAACATGTTATAAAAACGAACACCCACTTTTTTCGCGGAGAGCGATTTTTTTTTGGTGGAAGGTCGTTTATGCCCCCCTCCAGCAGAATAAGTCCAGCATTTCTCTAACTTTTCAGACAAAACAAAATATTGGTGTATATATATACTCCTGTTTGTCTGATTCTCATAAAAAATGCAGAATTTTCCAAGAACAAAACATCAGGACACAGAAATGTTTTTATATCTGGGTTTTCCCAACAGAAACAGAGGCCATTCCTGGCCATCTTTTATTAAGTGAAAACACTCACCTTGTTGAACTGATGGCGCCGACATCCTGTAGGGTTGTTGTGGCGGACCAGCTTGATAGTACTGAGGCTGACCACCGCCAACAACACTGGGTGGCCCCGGTGGCACTGCGGATTGCGGGAGAGCGTAACCTGGAGGGGGAGGTTGATATTGTCCAACCGGATGATGTCCAACAGGAGGAGGCGGCTGCTGCTGTGGATAATTGTAGTTGTCCATGGCAGCTTAATAAAAAGCAAAACGCATCTAAAGGTGAGTTGGGGGGGGCAAATGGATATTATGTCCTAGACTTTCACAAAATGTAATTGTCACTCCTCCCTTTGCCTTCGGCCGCCCCTCCTTAAAAATCTGCAAACCCCTGACTCTGGATGCCTATTTTAAGCTCTCCGATTTTCTAAAAATCATAACTACAAGTTGCAAAAACCTGGAAACTAAAGGGAAAGGGATGTCATTTTCTTAGTGTGGGGGAACCCACCCCACTCTTGTCTTCGGTCCCTCCCACAGGTGTAATGGAGATTTGGGGTGGGGGGGCTTCCCCCCCAACATGTTTTGAGGGGGACCCTCTGGAGGGAGACCCCCCAACCCTCCCCCAAAAAACGTTTTCAATTTTTATGCCAAAAATAGCATTTTCAGCCGTTTCCAATGCCAATGAGCATTCAACTATGAAGTAATTTTGACATTAGACATTATTTTTAAACTAGAAACCTTAATCGTAAACATGTTTCCAAGTCCAAAATAAGGTCAATAATGAGTCAGAAAGCCCATAATACAGTTAAAAACGTGTATTTCTCGCAATGATAAACACTTTAAAAACCAACAATTTGGACTTTTTGAAAAAGTTTACAAAATTTACCCTAAAAATATCAAATTTTGGGCCGGCGCGACTACCCCTCCCTGGGCCGGCGCGACTACCCCTCCCCCCAGTTGAGGGGGGGCTACCCCCCCCTTACACCTATGGTCCCTCCTTCACTCCAGGGTTTTCTTTAGTGGGGGGAGGCGGCCCCACATGTTCCCACTACTTTAAAGGGCTTCTCTCCCTTCTCACGGTGCCAGAAAATGCCAAACTACGGATTTTCGGTCAAACTTTTCAAAAATTTTCCGGCTCCGCAGGAATTTTTTGGTCAAAAATCACCTATTTTGGTGCTAAAAACTTAATTTTTGAGCGCTTTTAAGTTGAGTTGTAACAGTATGTACAGTATAGCTCAAAACAAAGTTAATTTTTTGCGAAGTTCGCAAACTCCGAGAACTTCGCAAAGCTAGCGACATTTCGCTAAATTTAGATAAGTTCGCAAAAAAATTTCGCAAAGTTCCTTCAAACTTCGCTAAAATCTTCGCGAACTTCGCTAAAATCTTAGCGAATTTCGCGAAATTATGCGAAGTTCGCAACAATTTAGCGAACTACAAATTCAAATTACTTCAAATTTAGCGAAATACCGCTATCTTCGCGAAGTTCGCGGAGTTTGCGAACTTCGCAAAAAATTAACTTTGTTTTGAGCTATACTGTATATGTAGAAAACACTCAATTTTTACCGAATGTATATACAAGAACCAAAAATGCTCCTTCGTCGCATGTAAAATACATATGAGTACTCTCACGCAGGTTGTATATACAAACACGGAAACTAGCCTGTAAAATGCATATGAGTGGCGTTGAGGTTGTAAATTAAGGAAAACAAGTTGCAATGGCTTAACATAATATGAGCCTGTCCTACAACGAGGCTCATATATATTGGCGTATGTACGTAGTCATAATATAATTTGTCGATATTTGACCTTCATATAAATAGCACGTAAAGCTTTTCATTACAAAATTGTCCTTCACACATCTTGTCGCTAAGACATTATACTGTGCATACGCATTATACGACATGCCACTTTGCGCTCTGACTCAGAGCCATGTGGGGAAAGCATTATATACGTATGCGAGAGTAGTGCGTCATAGTGTTCCGAGAATACAGTAGGTGTACTATAGTGCTTCCGGAAATAGTAGGTGCCATGGTGTTTCGCGAAACATCAGCTTGTATGTACAGTTAAACTTGAGGTGTCGCAGTTCACTTCGTTCGGTCCATTTCTTTCAAGCCACAATGTTAACATGTTATGTCTATTCATTCGTTTTTTCTTTAATATGATGACCTGATGATCTTTAAGAAGGCTGCACTGTGACGCCTATATGAGCCTCGTTGTATGACAGACGCATATGTTAAGCCGTTGCAACTTGTTTTCCTTAATTTACAACCTCAACACCACTCATATGCATTTTACAGGCTAGTTTCCGTGTTTGTACAACCTGCCTGAGAGTACTCATATATATGTATTTTACATGCGACGAAGGAGCATTCTTGTTTTCCATTCTTTTACGCATGTATGCGCAAAAAAGAACCAACATAATATATTTCCGATCACCATGCGCAAGCAGATACTATTGACCCAAATCGCTTACGTCCCCACCCCACACCACCACAGCACTCTACAGCCAGTTTGATCATGCAGTTCTATGACAAAAGTTGCTCAGCTCGCATAGGGCTTTCATTTGGTACCAAATTTGACCACTTTTGAAAAATTTTATTTTGGACCATCCGGACCCTTACCGACCTGACCCCTCAGACGGTCAAGTGGAGCCAGTCCAGCAAAATGGGTGCGTTGTACAGCAAAACGGACCGGAAATGAGCTGGGCCACCAGAAAACCCCTATAGAGAAAGTTTTGAGAGGCCAAGTAAAGCCTAGTATGGGCCTCCAGGTAGCGGTTGCCAACATGACCCTCCAGACGGCAAAGTGGAACCAGCCCCATACATGGGCAAGGTCTCCCTTCACAGGGTGTACCAGAAATTATTGTGCCCCTTCGCCCAACGGGGGGGCTGGCGTGACGAGGCAAGGTAGGTAGAAAAGCCTGTATTCGATTTCTCACTCCTTTTGCACTTTTCTGCTTTGCTTGTCAGTGTCATTAAAACTACTTACATACGACAGAATTTTTGTTAGGTTTTTCTGAATAATTCATAATAATTCCTGCTAAACTGCGCAACTTTGAAATCATGAACAGCGCTCGTTTTGCTTACGCTGCGCGGTCCTCCTGACTTTCTTGCGCACTGCGCGGTCCCCCCAGAAATTAGGGTGTATATACCTGGTACATCCTCAGTACACCCCTTGCGCATGTATGACCAGCCCAGCAACTTGGGTCAGTCGGGCAGTAAACTTGATAGCGGGAATCGATTCTCCGTCCGCAAAAACCTTTGTACGCAAGATTTGAGCCTTCCAGGTCGCAAAATAAGCGAAAAACTAAGTTCAAAGTTGGAACCAAAATTCACCAACTTTGGCAGGCCAGCACCCAAAAATTACGCTCAGGGAAGGAAAATCATATAGCAATTGAACGACCCTGATATGTGTCCTATTCAGCCATATAGGCAGCATTGCCCCATATATAGCCCAGTCTGACTTATTAAGGTGACATTGAAGCATTACTTTTTGGCCATTTTAGCGTTTTGGCCGACTTTGCCCCCCCCACCAAAAATTTTTTCCGGCTCTGGGAGGCATAATAACTAGCCGATCGGCCTATTTTTGTTGCGTACTCCAAGAATATATATGGTTTTTACAGGCAAAAATTTGTTATTAAAGCCACAAACCCCCTTACCAAACGTCAAAGCGGAGAACCGGCGAAAAACACAATAATAATAACACATAATCTGCGCAGGATCTGCGCAGCCTTGTTTTACACGGTCATTCGACCATTTTCACTCATATTATAGGCATAGTTTCCTTAGCGGGGGGGGGGGGGGTTGGGGGGTATCCCCCCATAAATTTTCGACCAAATTTACCCCTCCCAGATTTTTGGACTATCCCTCCCCCCACTTTTGGCTACCCCCCCCCCGAACCCCCCCAACGATTTTTGGACCCAAAAAGTTAGCTAAATTTGGTCGAAAAATGGTCATTTTTTGAAAAATTTTTCTAAAATTTTGGCCTAAAATCGCTTTAAAACGGTGCAAAAACGCCTAAAACGTTAAGAACAAACCTTATTTTGATGAAAAAAGGGCTAAATTACAAAAACTTTTGCATTTTTTGGCCAGTTTTTTGAATTTTCTGAGGTCCGAATTTTGGGGGGGGTTCAGGGGGGGTACTCCCCATCACATTTCGGGGGTCGACTACCAAATTTCCGAAGTTTACCCCCCCCCAACCAAAATTTCTAGGGAAACTATGATTATAGGGGTCGCTCAGCATTTTCAGCCATTTTATCCCACCCCTTTTTGGTGTCCCCCCCCACAAATAGGAGGGCTCCCCCACTTCACCCCCCACCCCCCACGGTCAGGGGGGAGGGCACTAGCGTAGAAAGAAAAAAATTTCGGGGGGGAATGCAAAATTTTTTCGGGGGGTCTGGGGGCGAGTCCCCCAGAAGCTGAGAAATTTTCCTATTTCGTGACCTTCGTGGAATTTTCACAGAGCATTCGTTGAAATTACAATATATAATATTTAAGGCGCAGTACGTGTTTGTGCACCCAAATGATGCAGAAGGTGGTTAAAGTATACACCAAATAGGGTAATTGGTACTCATGTTTTAGTGCGAAACACGTATTATGGGTCTATCACGATAAAGGCGGAACGCGATGCAGCTTAATTAATTAAGTCCGCAAGCCACACTTGCGGAATTCATTAATCACGCAAGTCAGCCCTGCGTGATTAATGAATTCCGCAGGTATGACTTGGGGGGGATCCCGAGCAAATCACGTGGTGTTAGTAAACAAATAAATTTTTTATTACATCCACGTGACTCACCCCGCGGCTGCCCAGCTCATTACGCCGCGTCCACATACAACAACGTACTACATCTGACATGACAATGCTGGTGCATGCAAGCGGCAAGATCATGTCAGGGTTAGTAGACAAACAGTTACGGTGACGCCAGAGTTTGGTAGGCCACGGGAATGTACATTACGTATCTAACGTAGTTAGTAAAAAAATAGTTAGTATATTTCTCGAGAAACCAATGCAGGATTTACCGTGGCATGCAAAGGACTAAGGTCCTTGTAGTGCACGCCCCCGAATAAATTTCTGAAGCTGAGGTTCAATGTCAGATAAGCGTTGCTTAAAAATTACCAAAGAGGAAATAGTAACAATATTTTCAGGAAGATCATTCCAAACATTGCAAATTCTATAGAAATACGAATGACCAGTCCGAGATTTTTTATATATATCTTTTTGGAATTACAGCCAGAGAGTTTTGCCTATGCCTCCTCGTCCCGGCGTCTGGAGAATACGTATATAAAGCAACTATCAAATGAACAATCAAATGCATTGTACACAATATTATGCATTAGATACAGATCATTTAGAATACGCCGCATTTCTAGCGACTGCAAAGCACATCTGACCAACCTCTCCCTATAACTTAACCCACCAAGTCCATGCAGACGTCTAGTAAATGAATGCTGCACGTTTTCGATGGCATCAATATCTTTTAGCAAGTGAGGAGACCAAATCGGTGTGCAATATCACTTGCGTGATTCATTAATCACGCCGGAATTCTTGTTAGAATTAAACTTTTATTGCTATGTTTAACGTGTAATTTTGTTAAAGTCTTTACAGTCTGGCCGGCTTAATTAATGAATCACGCAAGTCATACCTGCAGAATTCATTAATCACGCAGGGCGGACTTGCGTGAATAATGAATTCCGCAGGTCTGACCTGCGGAATTAATTAATTAAGCTGCATCGCGTTCCGCCCTTATCGTGATAGACTCATTATAATGGTATAATATACTTATTTCGCGCCGATGGCGCTAAAATTTTTTGAAAAATGGTCGTTTTACACATGGCAGGAAAAAATTCTTGGGGGACAACACAATTTCGGGGGAATTTCCCCCCCCCCCATCCCATACCCTGGCTACGCGCCTGGTGGGGGGCATAGGTGTAACTGGGGGGGTTGGGGGAAGGGTAACCCCCCCAGCCATTTTTACAAACCCCCCAAACATTTTTGGGGGCCCCCGGCTCCGCCCAACTATTGGCCAAAAATTGGGTATTTTTAGGGTAAAGTCGGCAAAATTTTTCAAAAAAGTCCAAATTTCTGGCTTAAAGTGTTTATTATTGCGAGAAATACACGTCTTTAACGGTTTTATGGACTTTCTGGCTCAATATTGACCGACCTTATTTTAGACGTAGAAACATGTTGCCAATCAAGTTTTCGAGTTTAAAACCCTGTGTAATGTCAAAATTACTTCATAGTTGAATATTTTTTGGCATTAGCAATGGCTGAAAATGCGATTTTTGACATAAAAATAGAAAATTTTTGGGGGGAGGTTTGGGGGCGTCGTGGGGGGGGGGTGGGGAGGTCTAAAAATTGGGCCCCCCAAAATTCCGGGGAAGGGCCCCCCAACCCAAATCCCCGTTACACGTATGGTGGGGGGACCCCCCCACCAAAATGACAAATTTTGGCGACCCCCCCCCCAGATTTTAGGCCAAAAATGGCATAAAATCGAAAATTTAGGGGGATCCCCCACCCTTCGTCGAGAACCCCCCCCCCCAGATTTTTTGCCCAGCCACACCCATAGGTGTAATTGGGGGGGGGGTTTTGTGGGGTAACCCACAGCCATTTTTCCAAACCCCCCCACCCCAGAAATTTTTGGGGCCCCCGCCCCCGCCAAAGTCGCGCCGGAGGCGTGAAAATTGGCCAAAAATAGGCCATTTTTAGGGCAAATTTTGCAAAATTTTTCAAAAAGGTCCAAATTTTTGGCTTAACGTGTTTATTACACGTTTATAAGGGTTTTATGGACTTCTAGACTCAATATTGACATAATAAACAATAAACAATAAACATGTTGGCAATCAAGTTTTCGAGTTTAAAAACACTGTCTAATGTTAAAATTACTTAATGATTTCATGGACCAATGGAGCAAACCCAGCCCTCTTCCATGTCTGTCAACCTGTCGGAATATAAGGAACTACGCAAAAAATCGTTGCAACTACGAAAACTACGCTAAATCGTAGTTTTCAAAAAGGACTATATTGGCTTGCGTAGTTATGAAATTCGAAATATCCGAATATTGCTCTTTTCCGATAAGAAGCCAACAAGTAGCTAGTCATGAATGCCTTTGGGCGGGGACTAGGAGCATCATAGGTGTAAGGATTGGGGTGGGGCATAGATTCGCAGGAACTTTGGGTCTCAAAAGGGGGGGATGGGGTACCCGCCCAACACCCAAGACCATAGTTTCCCTGGAACTTTTTGTCTGGGGGGGGAAGTAAATCTTGGCCGACCTTCGAAATGTGATGGGGGTACGCCCCCCCCCCAGATTTTTTGCCCAGCCACACCTATGGAGGGTATAAAATTTCGCCAAAACTATGTTTAGCAACCCCCTCCCCCTCCCCTGCTTAGGACATGAGCAGGTTAGACCGACATAGTTGCTAGGAATGTGTAATGTTACGGAGGAATTAAAACGCTAAAAGTTAAGAAAAACTCATTAAACCACGAATCGCGATCTGAATTGGAAATGTTATTGTTTGTTGCTTTTGAAATCCAGTGTCCAGAACTTAGAATGCAGTGTGTGAACGTCCAAGCAGTCTTTGTAAATTATCTTTTGATCTTGTGAGTATCAGAGTTGCTAGCCGGTTCAAATCAAACTTACTAAACGGGACATAGGTTCTAGCGTGGTTAGGAAACTAGGTCTATAACAGTGTTAGAACACGAATGAACAGCGCAAGAAGAGAATAGGAACTCAGTAGAATCTAAGGTGCAAGAAATAAGGTTAAAGAATAGCGTTATAATCTGCATAGGTAGTGCCAGAATAGGATAGGAACCTAGCGTAATATGAGCTAATAAGGATTGATCAGGGCTAACAAATAACGGAGAGGTCGTTACCACTCCAGCAGAATCAGTAATAGGCCCCAACTATAGTCTCTGATCAGCTAACGGAGGAGTCGTTACTCTTCCCCAGGCCTTAACAGGCCTCCTGTTGCTTGAAAAATGGTCCAAAATTTCATTTAAAGTAAACTTATACTAGTAAAGAGGAAAGTTTATCAAATATACCACACAAAAGGTAGTGAATTATTACGGAAAATGCTGTTAAAAATGACATGTACGGTCATAGGGTGGAAGATGGGTCATTAAAACTTAAATATTCGTAGCTAGGTGTATGAAATAAGGTTCAGGAGCACTAATATGTGCTAGTTAGGCCTAATTAGCGGTAATTAGGTAATAATTAATGAGTTTCGAAGATTTTGGGTGAAAATATAACTTAGTCTTATCTGAAAGGCAATTTCTTCCCGGTTCCAAAAATCCAAACCCGGTCTTTTAACTCCCAATATTGCGAAAGATATGGGTTAAAATAGTTTTGTAACTTTAAATTTTAATTCCTTAATTTTAACCTTACGTAAACTTCTTAAGTGGGCGTAACAAACACTTGTTGTTACGCTCATTCATGTTTTCATTCATCCCCTATCCATTCTTGGGCTTCTGTTGGACCTCTACCAGCGAAGACTTGCCTCGCAGAGGAAGACTTAGTGTATACTTTATAGGCAACAATAGGTTCGGAGGGGGCATAACCATCTCCCAAATTGTTAAAATAAAAAGCAAATAAGTGGTCTTAGGTAATTACGTACGTAGGTTATTAATATTTAGTTTTAGTTAGCTAGAAAATTAGGTAACTCTCTGTATGCACAAGTTTTGCGCAACAATTGCCCTTGTTCCTTACGGTAGGAACTTCCAGCTCTAGTGAGGGAGAGCAATTGTCGCTGGGATTAACAAAGCGGCCTCCCTTGTTCCTGGCCGAAAAATCGTCACTAAAAGGAAGAGAAAGGGGCCAGTGAATAAGGGAGCGCCTAAAAATACAAAACGTAAATTTTACAAAAGCTTACAGTAACAGTAGCACTTAATTTTTACTTTTTCATATTGGGCCCCGAGAGGCCTTTAGTTTGCAGTAATTCATTCTTCATTTTAAAAAAATTGATATTTTTATCAGAAACTTTCCCCTTTGGTTACCTTTATGTGTTAACCAAAAAGTCTGGAAAGTTTCTGGAAATCCAGCTCTGAAATTTATCACACAAAGGGGTCATAATTCTAGACCCCCCCATAAATCTCTATTCCGGTGGGCCAGGCGTGCAAACAGCCCACGTCGAGTCTGTGCTCACAAAGGGGATTTCCAGAAGAGTCTGGAAATCCCGTCCGCTTCAAAGAGACCGGCAACAGGCGTGAGGTCGGCTGACTGGAAATTCAAAATTTCCAGTCAGTCTTTGCTTCAGCTCCGGCCGAGAGCGGCCGTGTATCCCCCCTCTCTCTCTCAGTGCGTCTCCTGGTGTGCCAGCGTTTTGGCCGGAGAATCCCCAACGCACTTTTCACCCCCCCAGGACCACAAGTTTAAGGACCTCCTCTGGCCCACACAGGTCAGAGGAGAGGACTTGAGCGAACACGAAGCAAGGACACACACAATTGAGGGCCATTGAGCGTATTATGCTCGGCCAGATTCGCACGAGGAACACACTTTTTTAGGTTTCAGATGGCCTTTTTCGGCCTGTTTTTACTTTCGTTTTTCGGCCTTCGGGCCTTTAATTTTAATCAAAATATAGCCCTTTTTGGCTCATTATTAATTCAAAACTAGCGAGCCCTCGTGGCCAGTTTTTCACCTTTTGCATCAGCGAGCCCTCGTGGCCAGTTCTTTTTATCTTTTTAATCAGTGAGCCCTCGTGGCCGGTTTTTCATTTTTATCAGCGAGCCCTCGTGGCCAGTAATGATATTTTTCATTTTTATCAGCGAGCCCTCGTGGCCAGTAATGTTATTTTCATTTTTATCAGTGAGCCCTCGTGGCCAGTCATTTTTACTTTTTCACATTTTTTGGGGTTATTTAGTAATGAAGGGATTTTGAGTGGGGACCCACCCTTGAGTTGAGATAGGAGGTCTCTTGGTTACGACCTCGTGTTCTGAACTGAGTTAAGTCTAGGGAATAATTCTCCCCACAGCCGGCAATTAGGAATTGCCGGCAATATTCGTACAGTTAGGCACTACTGAAGTTAAAACTATTATCTGTAATCGTGTTATGTTATTTGTGTAGGTCGGCTACCTAAAACTAATAGGAATTAAAACCCAGAAACAGTTTTAATTACTAATTATTCAGTCTTTTCGAGGGGAATGGCCGGCTTCCCCAAAGTTAATTTAATCAAGCTGTCCTTAGCGGATTTGGTTATTGTTGTTTAGTAATAATTGCCGAGCAATTATTACTCGTTTGGCTTTCCCACAAAACTTTCAAAGTTTCAAAGTTTATAGTCTTTGTTAAAAGTGCAAACTTACAAACTTTGGGCTCCAGGCGGAGACCCGTTAAATCCCAAAAACACAACAAAATGTGCATACAAAGAATAGGTAGATTTAGGTAAATTAGGTAGGAAAGTGTTAGGATTTATATTATAACGTGTAGTCGTTTATGTTGTTATTGGTGTGGTTGTGCTCATAATTGTGTGAACGTGAACTCTAAATTTACGTAATTGGCTTCTTGGGTAAATTCCTTATGGATTATGAGGTTCCAAGTTTAGCCCCTTTTTCATGTGTGAATTCTGAACCAAAATTGTGTGACTGTGAGTGTGATTGAGGGCATACCATGTAAACTCCCTTTGGTTGATAAGGGTATTGGAAATGCCAGAATGAATGTGTAATTACTCAGATATTAGGCAGGAACTGGGCCAAATTGAGTAGTAATTTGGCCCCTAATCGCAACTAATTAGGGGATTTATTTCTATTATAACCTAGACACGTGTTTGGCGTGAAATTGCCAGTTTCGGAGTGAATATAGGGCGAAGTTTTGTCCACATATTGTTCTGTTTGACGGTTAGGGCAGATTCTGCAGCCTAGGGTCACGGGGACCCCGTATTAGGTCTGCAGATCTGTCGGATTTCCGGTTATCTGTGTAGGTTGCCCTGCGATTAGGGGACGGATGAGCCGCAACCATGAAATCCAGCACTAACCGGATTAGAAAGGAAGATAATGCATCAAATAGGTAGAAATCTGTCACAATTAAAAGTCTCATAACAAATGTCCGATTGGCGGACTGGTAGTTTAAATTAGTTCTGAGTAAGAGAATAGTTGCATGCAGTCTTGTTGTATTAATTACCTGGCGGTCTTAATAATTGGGAAATAGTTAGGTCTAGTCAGGATAGGGATACTAATGGTCTTGGCCTAAACTTATCATGGGCTCACGGTCGTTACCGTAATCACTTAACTTCCCATGTCAAAGGCCAAAAGACGAGCCCAACTGAGAGAAAAGAAGTAGACCCGTGCTGAGATTCGAACTCAGATCCTCTGGATTAGTAGGTCCAGTGCTCATCCATTGAGCTATACGGGTTACACTTAGAACGAGTTCAAGCTAGCCTATATAAGGAAGCAATGTAGCACTTTAGCACGTGTGCAGTTCAGTTAGCACATTGCATGTGCAAATTACGCATATGTGAAAGCAAACTTTAATTGTGTTTTTCTCATTAATTACTTAACATTTTTTGGTGCTGTAAGCACAAAAAATGTTCAGCTTTTCAAGCTCTACAAAAATATGTGACTTTTACTCAAATCCGTGTTCTTCAAAATTCCTCTAATTTATATGCCAGTTTTGTATAATTTGAACAAGCTCAAGTGAAAGGGTGGTAGATTTCGCGTTTATCACTCGGCTGGCTGCCAGGGTTGCCAGCGCCGGATCGAATAGCGGTTCGGTACGGTTCCCCGAGCTTCTTAGGTAGTTATGTGGAAAGTAATTAGCTATTTAGTTCGGCTAGGTCGGTAGGTCGGTAAGTATTGACTGCGTAAAATGGCTGCTGAGACAGTGAGTGAGTGAGTTTTTGCATTTTTGGTAAAGAAAATAGTTGAAATAATTATATGCAAAAACTCTCTCACAAAGCAGCATCTTAACTTATTTTCTATTCAACTATAGGTAGGAAAACTGATTAGCCATAGAATGTTTAATCAAATAATCAGCAATATTAATTCATAAGTTAGCATTACGTAGGTTTCAGTAATTTAATGTACTTAGGTAGGTAGGCAGTAGCTAGGTTAATTATAGTAAATAACAAATACTTGACCATCTTCCAACATTAGAAATTCATTTAAAAACATCAAGTTTTGTGCATGTTTAAGATTAGCAGCGGCCCACGGGAAACAAGCCTGTTTCCCGTCCAAATCAACGAAATTGGGCCAGAACTAGGCCAGAAATGCAAGTTTTGTTCGGTCATTTAATCTGTTGAAGCAAATCTGTGAGTTTCTGTCAGAATCCGTTTGTATTAATCTAAGACGGGCCAGACGGCCCGGTTTGTGCAAGAAAAGGAAAGAAACAAGCAAGGTTTCCAAGTAATGTGCGAATAGCAAAGTTTACACGTTTTAAGAATTGTTTCGTCCAATTGCAAATTCGTCAAGACCTAACTTGGGTCCAGACGTGAGAGCATCACGAATCGTTTTGGTTGCACAAAGAATTACCTCAAGTTTAATCAAAATCAACAAGTTGTAATCTAAAATGGCCAAGAAGGTCTGTTTGGTGACAAGAAATTACAAGGAACAGTTAATTTTGTCAAAAAGGCAATAGCCAATGGTTTGGTGTCATTTCGTCAATTCACAAGTTCAAATAGGGCCCAAAATGCACATTTTGGGCCAGGAAAGCAAAAGAACGAGTAATGGTTGCTGGGTTCGATTCCCGCACCGTGACCTTGTAGTAATGGGTTTTAACCCATTTGATTCAGGTGCGCGGATCGTCTCCAGTTCGAAATCGAAGTCAGCAAACTAGTCGGACTTGGATCAGTCAGTGGAAGTCTTTGAATTATCAGAAGCAGTAGTCGATTAATTATTGGATCCGGAAGCGATCCCTGAAGTTGAAGTTGGACCTATCAGACAGACAGTTGCGGAGCCTAATCATTGTAGGTACCTTGTGGACTTAGAGCATAGCTAAGGTCGAGATCAGAGACGAATCCCGCCGGCACTTGATATCACTTGAGCAAACTGTAACGTGGACTTTGACATTCAAAATCACTCATTACTTCTTTGCTAAAAAATGCGCAACCGTATCCAGTTCAACCTTCCCGCCTCCGGGGCTCAGTCCCCCCTGTCTCTGGCTTGAGCTTAGGTAGCAGCCAGAAGTTCATTGTATCTTGAGAGCAGAAGAAACCGAAGAAGCACCAATCCTTGAATTTTGTATAACTGTGTTAATTTTCCATTAATTAGAGATAAGTAAGGAAGGACTACCGAACCCCCAACTGTTTCGCCTTCCTCAAATTCCATCTCACATAGCATCCCTGAACTGAGTGTCGGAGCGAAAACGGTGACCGACTTTCAGGGGCTCACCCAAAGACCGTCCCTAGGTTAATAATTAGTGACTTAGTTTATTGTGATACTAGTTTGACAGTCCTATTGCAAGGGGACGTATAAAGAGTAACAAAGCACAAGCATATAGGGTAATACATAGCATATAGGGAAATTGAGTTAGAAAGAGTTAGTTGAGTAGAAGGGTGTAAAAGGCGTTAAAAAGTATCGACCTTGTCCCCAATAATTTAACCAAAGTTTGTAATATTATTCCAACTTGGAATAATATTAATAGTAACCGACAGGGAAATATCTGGCAACTCTGGTACAGTAAACTTGTACTGTATCTGTTTGTACTGTAACCTAATCGTTAGTATTGTAGTGACTGTTAGTTTAAACGCACAGAATTGTATGAATTGTAATTGTAGTGTTTTCATTTAATTGCCCGTTTGTTAGTTACCGAGTCTTAGTACAAGCAATAAAGGCGCGTTTACCTTCAACTACGGTGCGTTTACCGTCTAATCTTATTATAAGCAAACAAAGGCGCGTTTGCCTTCAACTACGGTGCGTTTACCGTGCAACTGCTAGCCACAGAAAGAACCGAAGATCCAGTGAGGAAGAACTCATCCAAAGAAGATCTAGTGAGGAAGAACTCACTCAAAGCCAGTGCTATTCACGGAAGCAAGTGCTGACCCCGCTTCCTGATCCAATTGGAAATCATCAAGGAAGCAAGTGCTGACCCCTCTTGCTGTCCGATTGGAGATCAACTCAGGAGCCTCAAACGAACTCACCGACAAAGATCCCTACCAAGGTTGGCCGCAGAGAATCTCTGATTCTGGAACACCACCTTTCAGAGATCTTTTGCTTAAGTCTGCTTCATTGCGAACAGACGTGCTGACCTTCCGTGTAAAGAAGAGGAGTTTAGAGTTTGGAGCAAATCGTGTCTCGGATCTTGCCCACTTCATTACAAATGTACACAGAATTTAAAAACATTTGGCACAATTCTAGTCTACCGTTTTCTTGGTTTACACATTTCGGAGCCTATACCAGGAGGCGCTTTTGTTGGCAAGTGTAGACAACAATAATGGTCAATAGAATATATCAATTAGCTAAGCGTTGGCTAGTTGCCAATTTGTCGTGAATTTAAAAAATAAAATCCTTCGTATGTTTTTTGTAAGTAAGCTACGCTGAATCTCTAACTGTTATGCTTATACTACTCTTAATTTTTACTGTCACCTGTCAGCTACGCAGACGTTTTTCCGCTAAGTTGACCTGGCTCCCTCATCCACACGAAGCCATTTTTAGAAGACAATTAGAAAAAATTAGTTTTTTCTAATTATTTTCTAATTGTTTTCTACAGTTAACAAATTTTTCCTAGTTGTTTTCTAATTGTTTTCAAATAGTTTTCTAAATTAGAAAACAATTAGAAAATAAAATCTTAATTGTTTTCTAATTGTTTTCTTAATTTTTTCCAATTGTTTTCCAAACTAGAAAACAATTCACATTTTCCTAATTATTTTCCGATTGTTTTCAGATTAAAAACAAGTTGAAAATAAATCTAAATTTTTTCTAATTATTTTCTACTTTTGTGAACATCAAAAAGGTTCAAATGGTTGCATTTTCCTTGTCTAGTATATTCATCTGGCTGCTCTGGGGTCTGCTGCATAAAACACTACTGAACATTCAGTAGCTGTTCAGTAGTCTAATAGTTAGTAGTTCAGTGGTGGATTCTGTTGGATAAAAGTCAGTACGGCTGAAATGCTACTGAAACCAATTTTAGTAGTGTTTCAGTAGTGGTTTTCGCCAATTTTCAGTAGTTCCTGGTGCATAAAATTAAGTAGTACTACCTATTTACTACTGAAACGTAATAAAAAATTTAGGAGTCCTACACCACTGATAGAATTGATTCAGTAGTAACATTATTAGCGTTCAACGATAATAATAATTTGCAAAACATGATTTAGCATTATCAGTTATTAGTTATTTATTATGTAGGTTGTAATGAATCTCTAATATGTGGTTGGAACTTATAATTTAATCAGATTATTTTGTATTGCCTGAAAAAAACTAGAATTTTTCAACTCCTCTTAATTTCTTGCTAAGACAATTATTGTGTATTGGATAAGAAAGAAAAGCTGAATTGTATAAGAATACTAACGGTATACCTATTTACTCCGAAATTCTAACGTTATGTGCACTACTGAAACTGACTACTGAAACTCTTTGCAAAAGCGAAATTCTTCAAAAGCTTTTACTACTGGAATACTGAACTATTGAAATTAAGTAGTCCAATATTTCAGTAGCCGTTTATGCAGCGGAATTTTCAGTACTACTGAATTCAAATTCAATAATTCAGTAGTTTAGTAGTCAAGTACTACTGACTTTTATGCAGCAGGCCCCTGGCAAAACTTGGGTTTGACCTGATCTGACCTGCTTGGAACGGAAGCGTGAACGAGGACTACTCCAGGAACTCTATCGTCGACGGGATGCTGGGGAATCTGTGAAGATTTATCGCGGGGAAATTGTGGCGGCTCTGGCACCAAAGGACAAACCAGCGGAAAACTAGCGGATGGCCCCTTGTCCCAGCCCGGACGGCCAGTGAACTGCCGTACTAATACTATTTCTCGTGTGTGTTGTTTTTTGTACTTTAATGCGCAATGTTTGAGAAATAAATTTGACGGCTTGAAGTTTGAGTTAAGTCAAAAGTCTTTTGACTTCGTAGTAATTACTGAAACTTGGTTAAAACAGCCAAATGAAGCTGACGGTCATAGTTCAAAATTGTTTCCTTTGCCTAATACTGTTTACAGATGCGATAGGGCAGTAAACAACCGTGCGCATGGTGGGGTGGCTTTTATGGTTTCAAACGAGGTTGAAGTTAAACTTTTCCAGGAATATTCATGAAATTTAATTGAGCTTCTGGTACTACATGTCATTTGCCGTAAGAAACCTCTTCTGCTTCTCGTGTTGTATTGATCGTCAGACACTGTTTTGGTTGATGATATGAATTGTGCTGATGCTATGAAATCGGTAATATTTAATTACCCTGTATGTGACCATATAATTCTTGGTGATTTCAATGTGCCGGGTGTAAATTGGGGAGAAGTTGGGGGAGCACGCTGAATGAGTGAGGCAGAACGCTGTTATTCAGGTTTTGCTTCCGAAATATGGTTATATCAATTAGTTGATGAGCCCACAAGAGCACCAAATATTCTTGATTTAGTTTTGACTGACGACTTACTTTTGGCTACTAACCTAAACATTGTTTGCGACTGTCCGATTTACATGGTCGCAATCTAGCAGTTTCTGGGGTTGTCCTGTCTGCTATCCGGAAAAGTCCATTTCATAAATGCGACGACTTTGGGCTTTTACCCGTTGCGACTTCTGGTACTGGCAGCCATACCCTATTGCCTAATTCAAAACTACAAGTAGGTGCATCTCGATTATAGAATTCTTTCTGCTTGCTCCTACTGTCTACAAGGTTATGTTGGACAAGGAGTTTACTTTCTTCCAATCGCTCAAGTACCGTGTGACGGTAGTCCTTCGAGTGATTACTTACGCCAAGATACATATCAGCCTTTGCGGGCAGTACATGGTCTTTACCGTACACCAAGAAAAATGGTGGAATCATCTGTGGAGTCATGAATGCTTATTCTCTATGCTTGTAAAACTATAGGGAATATACACATCCCGGTGAGATCTTGTGTACATTGATAAACTAGCAATCCTATTCATTCTCTCGCAACTTCCATCGGTTTTGGGATTATAGCCTCTTGTGTTAAACTTTCTAACTCAACAGCTTGCAAATTCAGGTCACCAAGTCCGTTTGAAAGTTAGTTCTTTTATCACTAAGAAGCAATTTCAGAGCCGAGTGTCGACATACTATTTCATTGAGAAATACTTCAGCTAATTGGTATTTCTTGTATGTTGGGGACTGCAAATGCCTCTGGTCAATTTTTAAATAAACAGCTAAAAGCGACTATGTGTTTGTTGCCTCCTTGTGTTTCTGATAACGGTGCCACGCAGCCCACACTTAAACTATGGCTCTGTAGTTTCAATTGACTTCATTGCAACATTCGTCCTTACTCGGATACCTTTGCTGGCAGGTTAACGTGGTGGCAATGGGGAGGGGAGTGCAGACTCTTCCCAGACACGAGGAAGAAATACTCACGAGATCACATGCGAAGACTCTAGCTAACTGTCATGGACTCAGTGCCGTATTCACCAAGTCGCGGTAGCCCTACCAGTGGTAGTCTTACCACTGGTAGGGTTACAGACGGTAAGAAAACCAATTGGTTAGACGAGCGTATTCACAACTAATTGGTTAAGTTACCAGTGGTTTACCAGTGGTTACTTACAGAGCACAGAAACAAAGCACTGTTTAACGTATGTTAACACATGCCTTCCTTCTTATTAACACTGAACGTGTTTTTCAAGACTGCAAACGTAGTCATTTTATATTCGTACGTGCACTTAATATGCATTTAATTGGTGGCAATAAATCAAGCCAGATAATTACATTTGCTGAAAATATTCTTTTTGTAATAGTTTCCACATTTACATTTCTTTGAATAAGTTTGCTAATTGCTTTCTTACAAGCTAGTAAATCCTGCTTGGGATATATTTTTGCCAGAGATTTCTTAGCATACTTTTGGTGCGACTGGTGTTCAGCTGTAAAAATGTAGCTGCGGTTAAAGATCCACATTGGATACGGCGTTGTATCAGTTTTTATATGGAAGGAAGGTTTTTAAAAGAAACAGGTAAATCTGCTGTTGTGGTAAATCTAAAAGAATCAGCAGCGAAAGAATTTGCAAAAACTAAACAGTGGTGGAGCTGCTAACCACACAGTTGTTGTTGTTGTTGTTGTTGTTTGCTGCATTAGGCATCACAATATGATGATCATCACGCGAAGGTGCAAAGTGTTAGCCAGGAAACTGGCCCCGTAAGGTTGGTCAAAAACAACTCAACCAAGTTGCCAGAAGGAGTCTCAAAGCCTGGTCGACGTCACGACGGATGACGTCTCCTCCTTTTTAAGGTGGTGATTCCTTTTGGGCACATATTGTTACTTGGAGGAGTAAATCAAGATGAAATTTGATGAAGCTTTCCGAAATAAGTTCTTTTAGCGTTCTAACAACCTCCGCGCAATTCCGATTCGAAAATTTGAGATTTCCGGTCAGAGTGGTTTTTTCCAATTCCTGAACGTTTGGCAGCTGCTATACAGTTATGACTATGTTCATTCGAAAGATCTCACTGAGCTTCACATTTTTGCTTTTTAAAGCAAGTTTCTAGCTTTTTTCTACCGTGAGATATGGCCGATTTTCTTGTTTTGGCGTCGAAAACTTGTCATTTTTCCAGAAATCAAATAATCCACCATTTCTTGAACTACGCAAGCCGTAAAATCAAACTAAGGGCGTAGATCTGAAGGTCTCACAGGGACAAATTGTCCGACGCATGATCGTCTTCCAACTGCTATCCTGCAGGCTGTTACCATAAAAATGTAGTTTTTGCAAAAACACGACCAATTTTTTTCCAAAGATTGTGGAGCATTCGCCGTGCAAGCTGGAAGGCTGCTATTGAACAAATGTGTTCAGCACAAATATACCCAGGGACGATTTTTTAGTTGCCCCGATTGCTGCTTTCTAGCTAAAGTAATCGCTTGACAAATTTGGAAAAAGTCGGCAAAATACAGGGTACGCACACATTTCAGCTTATTTCTCTATAACGAAGAGCGATTTCACAATAAATGAAAAATCGTCCCCAGCTATTTGATCGAGGTATCGAATGATATAACCGATGTCTCGCGAAAAAATTTACTTGAGTCTGCAAAAATTCTGGAAAATTATACTTCTTCTAAAATATGTTAAAAATATTTTAGAAAAGCAACATTAGTTTCGTGGCATGCATTAAAAAGAGAAAATGTTAAGCTACATTTTGATATAAAAACGGCTTCTTAACTCTAAGTAATGAATGAGTAATAATGGTGCAAACTTTATGTGACCAAAGGGAATCACCACCTTAAAAAGAACATGCTCCGTCGGCCTCGGCGTTGCCATATCTGGCGGCTAGCCCAAGGAGTAGCACACTGCACGAGTCTTATGATGCAAAAATAACGGCAAGACAGCCTTTGCACCAAAGTGAGACGACCTCAAAGTATGCTGTTCAATAATATAGCCTACTACGGGTGGAAGCACAGCGATTGAGTTCGCACTGTCCTCCCGGTCCTTCCTCAGATAGTTCCTTCTCAGTTAATCAGATCGAAAAAGAAATCTTATAGTTTTATTGTTATCTGAAAAAATAATAAGTATTTATTTAAAGGTTAACATAATCTTCCGAAAAATAATAGTGACAGTATATTTTTCTACCCGCTTTTCTCTTGATATATAAAAAGTAGTACTACATACAGTGAAGGGCCTTTTTGTTTTTTCTGTCTAAAATAACAAGAAAACAGGCATCTATTTCTGAAAATATGCACTGCAAACCACACCCACGGATGGTTTGCACAATAAGACTCGGTAAGCTACCAGTGGTATGCTACCACTGGTTAGAAAATGTTGGTGAAATGGGTCTCTGTAACAAACCAATTGGCTTAACCACTGGTAACCTTTAAAAACTACCAGTGGTAGGCTACCAGGTAAAGAAGAAAGAAAGTTGCACACCACCAGGCGCCCGAAAAAATCGGGCACCCGGTGGGACTCGAACCCACGGTCTCCTGCTGAACGCGCAGACGCTATAACCAACTGAGCCACGGGTGCTTCAGTGGAATGAGCTTAAACCGGAATTCGAATCCAATGTGTGCAACTTCCAACGCACAAGTGCATTGCACACTGCAAGTGGAGCGAGACAACTCTCAAGCCTCCCACCGCAATGTACATGAACCCAAGTAAAGAAGAAAGAAAGTTGCACACCACCAGGCGCCCGAAAAAAAAGGCGCCAGGGCTTGGTGAATATGGCCCTCAAAGTATCCAAAAATTGATGTTTTACTGAAATCGTTGAAACATGTAAAAACCAAGGAGAGGTAAGGATGGCAGTTTGTTGACATTGGGCATGGCCACTTTAATTCAGTTTTAAGTTTTGTCAGTTGTTAACTTATTGGAAGGAAGAATGGTTGAACTGATTCTTTTCCTCTCCGTTGAAAAGGAATTTATTGTTCAAAAGAATCGAAACAGGGTAGGAAACTCAATTTTGGCACTACCTACCTATATTGACAAATCTTACATGTCGCTGTCTTATTTTATACTCTTTAATCTTGGCCTCAGTTTCTTTAGCAGTTGTAAATAAGTAGCTTCTTTTGTTTAGCTCTCTGGACGTATTCCTTGTTTTCGCACATTAGGTAGGCAGCGTTTCCAAGGCAGTCAATGGTTTGGGTAATATAGTCGCAATAAGACAGTCTCTCGTGTTCCGGAACACATGTGAGTAAATCGTTTCTAGAAGAAATATTTAATGCTGAAAGCACTATTCACGGGGATGCTTCATAGACGGTATTGAGAAAGATGAGAAAGATTGAGAAACTTCTATTACTACACTAGAAAAGAGTACACAGGATAACTAGTAACTAGTCAAAACTTCAAGGTCAGCAGCAACATATTTTCCCCGAAATTATGTTGTCAGCGATACATATCTAGAAGGGAAATAGGCATAGGAAAGATTGATAAGCCTGGCATGGGAGTTCACGTGACGGACCGCGGGTGTAGTGGTAAGTAAGCTCGTCTCACTGTAGTACGGAAGGGCCGAGGTTCAATCCCTGGCATGGGCCAATTCTTTTAAATTCAGCCTGAGTGAAAAGCTGGACTTCTCTCTCCCTAATCTCTAATAGGTCGTGGTTTCGAGGGTACATGGTGCCTGATACCTCCCGTATGGGCATGTGCACGTAAGTAAGCCGTAAGTCGCCATTCCTTATGTGTACGCTTTAAGGAAAATGAGGATGGATTTTCCTGTCAATCCGCTCTCGCAAAAGGAGTTTCGCTTACGTTTTGTAGTTAAAAATTGCATCGATACATCTGTCTCCGGTTACAATTACCAGTAACAATGCGGAGTAGTACAGTAATATATAAATTGTTTTCGCCATTGAGACTGAATCAGCAATCCTTCCCCACAAAACTGCAAAATATCAAAAAATAGATAAAATGTTGTCAGGGAATCTTCCACAGGACGTACGCTGATATGCCTGACAAAGAAATTCAGATCCTATGCAGTGATGTAAAACTAACCATAGGTTATTAATTTTGAGGGGTCTGGGGGATCCTCCCATTTCTGACAAAACACAAGCCACCCTAGAGTTGGTTACAGTGGGTGGCCGGTAACGTGCAAGGGCGAGCTAAAACGACAGACAATTCAAACTAAAACTAAAACGACAGATTCAAGGATATATGAAAACTGCTTGTACGACGTTTGTAACCTCTACGAGTGTTTTGCTTATTTCTGTTATCTGCTACAATTTTTTGTTCTCAGCATTATGTGGAGTTAAAAATTATTTATATTTTTATAATTATATCACATTATCATTGGTATTGTATTCTTATTTTCATTATGTTATTAATATTATTATTATACAGTCTATTTTTTGTACTTACCGTTTGTGGGCACAGGTGCCAAAGCTTAAAACTAATACGCCAGCAAAACTGATTTCGCACGTGTCTGAAGCTGTCTGTACGAAAAGATTAACTTAGAAATTAATTGCTATCTGCTTTCTAGCTCGATGTCTTCTCTCGATGTTCAGACAGAAAATAGTGCACAAGCTGGCTGACGTCTTGATTCTGCAGACGCAAGTATAAAATGGAGCTAAACCCTTTACTTAAAAATAAAAACGTAAGTGCTTCGAAATCACTACCTTTACTGAATTGCTATAAATTGGGACTTGTAGCCTTGGCAGCCTGTACCTGTTTATTATCACTCCAAAACTGATGTCCTTCCAAAACTTTTTTAAGAGAATGCAAAACCTTCAATAGAATAAGTACATCTCAACTCTCAACCTGCACGCTTTGGCTTGACATAATCATTGAATTCGTATCGGGTGTTCACCGGCCCAATTTTTCGTGGGTTGACCGGCTTATACGCGGGCGTTCGCAGACCGGCCGGACTAACCCTAAACGAACTAACTAAACTAAACTAAACGAAGAAATAAATTTTAAATCGTAAACAAATGAGCTCTTCAAGAGCACCTTGGAGAACTAAATAATTTTAAAACTAATTGAAACGGTCACTATTCAAAGAAAAAATCAATATTATAAAAGAGCACAAAAATGTGGAGCCAGACAGACACGATCGTCCGTGACGAAAGAAAGACACTAGATGAAGTGATTAAAAGATTGAGATTGGATTAAAAGATTGGAACAATTAAATGTGAATTTGAGGACAGGTTTTCTAAAGATGATAAAGACGTTGGTAAAACCACCGCCATTGAACATCGAATTGATACAGGAAGTTCCCCTTCGATAAGCTTAAGATTAAGATCAAGCACTATCGGGAGCCTGAAGCACGTAAGCAAGTTATAAGTGACAACATCGAAACAATGATTGAGCGAGGAGTAATCAGTTCAGCTGCAAGTCCATGGGCAGCAGCTGTAGTTATTGTTAAGAAAAAGGACGGTTCTGATCGGTTTTGTATCGACTTTCGTCGTCTGAATGATATCACTCGTAAGGATTTTCATCCATTTCCGCGCGTAGATGAATCATTAGACGACCTAGGGACGTCGAAGTATTCTACTTGCCTAGACCTTTGTTCTGGCTATTGGCAAATTCTAATGGCCGAGGAGTATAAGGAGAAGACATCGTTTATTTGCTAGAGTAGTTTGTGCCACTTCAACGTTTCAAAGGATGACGGAATTCTTGCTCAGGGGTTTACAGTGGAAAACCTGCTTATTTATGCAAAGCATTTATGCTTCATTATGCAATATAACAGCAGTGCGCATGAGTCGACTAAATATTCGCCTTTCCAGCTGCTGTACGAAAGGTTGCTGAGATTACCAACAGATGCAGCTCTTGAGGAACCAGTGAACGGTTCAGCAGGTGCGGACCACTATAAAGCACTTCAGAAAGCCTGAGTGCAGCAAAAGGTAATTCAATCTAAAATTGACCATAATTTTTCTTGATACGAACAAGTGTATCTTCTAATTTTTCTTCTATCGACACATAAAATTAGAATCACATAATTGAGCTTGAATTCATTCAAAAGATTTTATAATCTGCATTCGCAAGGTAAATGCATAACAAATCGTAAATAGAAATAAAATCACAACAAATTTTAAAGTGGAGAGTCTGATTTCTGATTTCTGAACGAATTTCTTCAAAATTCTGGCAAATTTTCTGGCTTACACTAGCTTAACCGTTAGACATAGCTTTGTG
The DNA here is from genome assembly GCA_030248195.1 of Trissonchulus latispiculum. Taxonomy (NCBI): domain Eukaryota; kingdom Metazoa; phylum Nematoda; class Enoplea; order Enoplida; family Ironidae; genus Trissonchulus; species Trissonchulus latispiculum. The sequence continues at coordinate 35,719 of JASAND010002450.1, forward strand.
GTAATAAATGCCCGTTTTCACTTTGACACCGTTATTCCAGTTGAAATAAACTTTAATAGACAACAACAACTACTCGGAACTGAATTGAGACAATAATCAACATTGTAACTACTTATCTACTTGCATTGACATAACTACAACATATCTATTTACAGTAACACTACTACAACGTACGTACATTACAACACGTAACTACTACAGCACAACAACTGTAACACACTACTACAAACAGCTACAGAAAATCAACCTACATAAAACCTATACTACTTAGGGACCTTCAGGGGTCTCCCAAATCCCACACGAGGCCTTGAGATGTGTGAAGTTATAAGGGACAAGAAGCTAGAAACCCTTTTTTGAAAACCCTTTTTTAAATATTTGCTGAACAAACACTAGGATATTAGCATTCAGTACATACAATAAATTCTGCAAAGCGAAATTAGTATAAATTGTTAAACTAGATTATTAATAGAAAGAAGAAATCAACAATAACAGCGAAAAATGCCTACGACAGCACTGGCAAACAGACAGTTACAACGGCCAAGCCGAGGCACCGAGAGAAAGAACGATTGAACGACCCCATTTTTATAACAATTTTGTCCCTAACCGCTCACTCTAACTAGCAGATTCACAGCAGAAGATAGACACGAAAACATATATAAGTGACAACGACAACCAAATAGGGGATGGAGGAACAGTGTTCACAGGTGTGCGGAGGAGAGGACAGAGCGGTTTTCACCCCAGCACCGCGAGACGATCCAAAGATTTCACCCAAATCACACTCAGGCCTGTCTGTCGCCGCAAAGAAGTCATTGCCGAACTACATGCCGAAGCTGCACTCAGCCGACAACGAATCTAGGCCCAGCCGACACAATCCAAAGGGAAAACAGAAATGCATGCACCGACAGAGCCAGCTATGCAGAAATGTCAGCAAGGTGTATACGACCCCAAGCAGGAGGGCATTCGTCCAATGCAGGACCTTTTGCAAACACTAGAGGCTGTAACGCAAGAGGCTGACTGTAACGGTCAACCTTTTCGTTATTTCAATTATTACGAAATCAATCTATTTAGCTAATAGTTGGCTTGCCTAGTCAGCAAGCATTCCTTCACGTGTCATGTAGCTCCACCTATAGGATAGGTTTGGTTGGGTGGGGTCCCCCCTTGGAGCTACATGATTGGGACACCCCAGCTAGAGGGCGCTTCTCTTGGGAGGGGGTTATCCGTCAAACTTCTTCCCCTTTCAGTTGTGGGTTTTCCCTTGTACAGTCTAGTCGTGTTCTCTCTGTTCTCTCTCAATCTCGCCTGTACAGTTTCTCCCCCTGTATTTCATCAGTGGGCCTTTTGTATTTGGTACGTTAGCGGGGCTTCGCCCATTATAATTATATCAGTGAGTTTGTGTGTGTTAGTTTATTTGACTGTATAACTGTTTGACAGTTGGGCCTTTGCCCCCTAAATTTCTGTACTTGTTATTTTCTATATTTGCTATATTTCTATAACTACTTGTTGTACGTATTAAATATCTCCACTAGCTGTGTGTATTTTTGGTAGGTCTTACTGAGCTCCTAGGTTAGTTTAGTGTTATTTCTGAGGTGAGCGGGTGTCACCCACTCACTAGGGCTATTTATTTGGCGAGGCTTCCCCGGCCGGCTCCTGCGCGGTTGGTGTGTTATTCACTTGTGCCACGGTCTCCTCGCTTGAGTTGCTCTCGCGGGGTAACGGTACTTCTGTGTTAGGTTAGTTTCACTCTGGTACCGCTACATTAGGCTGCCAGGAGCTCAGGGTGTCAAATTTGGCCTTGCGGTTTGAATCCCTTCGCTAAAATTTTCAAATTTTTATTTCGGTAAATTTTTGTTAATTTTTCTGTGGGGGTTAAACCCGTGGTAAACCTTTCTTTTGCCGTTCAATCACTCTTGTCCATTTTTTCTACGTACGTATTTTTACCCCCTCCCCCCTAGGGTCAAAATTTGTAAAAAATTTTTTCTCTAGGTGTTTGTCTGTTTATATACGTATAATTGTGTATGCGTGTGGGTCTAACCCAATACCAATTTTAGGCTACAAAT